>JARPMJ010007829.1:0-39597 GCA_033366665.1 Phoxinus dragarum | reverse complement strand
GCTCGACTGGACGAGCGACACAAACTAAAAGTGGCCACAGGTAAGCAGTTTTTGCTTATAAGTTTGTGTGGTTCGCCCAGATATTTGCTCGTTACGGTGAGACACTTTAAAAAAGCTTCTTCAAATTCAAAGAACTAAGAAAATGTTTTGAAAAAAAGGTCTTTGATTCCAGAAATGATTGCATGCATTGTGATTTCTAATATTAAGGGCTTGAGGATCTCAAGAAATTTGAAATAGCGCGGGGGAGCTCCTGGTAATACTTGCCAGTTCTTATGCAATCCTATTTGGATTGTATGGGCACTGGTACTATTAATTTTGCGCTAAGGTTTTGTCGTACGTACGCAAGGATTTGTATTTACTGATAAGGATATAAGTTGATTTATCTGTGTTTTTGCGAATCAAGAGGGCCTTGATGGATGATTACGCAAGAAGCATGTACACAGAGGATTTATAAGGATAAAAAGTTAAGTTTATGTTGGACTTGTCAAGTGGGCCTTGAAGGATGACAAGCGTACTGATAAGATATCAGTTAATGATCTGTGTTTTTCTTGTAAGTGGGCATTGATTGATACAAGAATAGCATGTACACAGAAGAATTAGGTCTTATTTCACTCTGTTGTGTTGAGAAAGTGAATCGCAGAGGTTTAAGGAAATAGGAGTTTTTAAAGTGTATTGTTTTTTACTGTTTTGAGGTAGCTGACAGGGAGTGGAGTAAATATTTGTGAGTGTGGGCTCTGGGTGCTTGCGGTTAAAAATAAGCTCTGTTTCTTGTGGATTTTGACCCTTTGCTGACCTACACAGGACTGTGGTCTGGTGGTGGGGGGGTTAACTGTCCACTCGAGGAGAGATAAAGGAATGAGAATATGAGTCCGGGGATAAACAGCAATAAGCCCCAGGAACAAGAGTGAAAGAATAAAAATTGTCCCAATTAAATAAAGGACTTTTTGTGAGTGATGTGAATGGGAAAAATACTGTGAATGTGAGAGAAAACTAATTTAGAAAACTAGATTTGCTAAATAGATTCATACAATAAACTATTTGAAGACATCCCGATGATTGGTGCGAAATAATTGTTTAATCTATTTATGAAAAGTATAATAGATAATAGAGAATTACTATAATCTAAATAAAAAGTGGCTGTTATTAATGATTAACAGTAGTTGAGTAAGGAGCAATTAAAAAGAAATAGAGAAAAGTTGAATCTGAGGAAAACATTCAAATGAAAGTGATAGGAAAAGATAAAGAAAGTTAAATAATATATTGAGTTCCCATTGCAAAATAATATTTGGAACTAGACAATCCAAAATTGTTTTAAGACAAAAGTAATTGCTTCCTAAGAATATACTTAATATTAGACTTAAAATTAGAGGAGAATTATGGCTACTCCAGTGGAAATGCTAGGGTTAAAATACCCATTGTGTAAGCAATTAATTGATAAAATATCGAGTAAATGGCAAAAAAGAACTCAAAATATGATGACAAAATGGCCAAAGGAAGGGACATTTGATGTAACAGTGTGCGAAGAAATGGAAACTTTGGTAAAAAATTATAAGTTAGAGAATAAGAGCCTAAAGAGAAAGACTAGAGAAGCTAAACGAGAAAAAAGAACGTGAAGTGCTGGCATTGTTTAAACAAGAGGGTGAAGAAATGTTGAAAAGTATAAAAGCAGGCAAGGAAAATAATAAAAGAGATAGACAAAGAAACAAAAAGAAAAGAGGACATCTTTGCCAAACCACCTTCAAAAATACTAGAAGGTCAGTTTCCAATGTTAAAGGGACTAGTAGAAGTTATAGGAGAAATGAAAATGGAGGGACATGTGGAATTAGAAAAACAAAAACAAACAGGACCAGATGTAAGACAAAAAATGACTCCAAATAAAACATCCAAAAAGAGCTTGCCCTTAGATTGCTATAAACAAGCACGGGCAGCATTAGAAAAAATAAAAACACAATATGAGGGACACCAAGTAGAAAAAAGAAGAAGAGGAAATTGAAATAGAGACACAAATAATTGATGAAGAAATAGATAAGAAAATTAAAGAAACGGAGCAATTAATAAAAGATACAGACAAATTAGTCAGAAATAGGAGTAGACTAGTGGACAGGTTAGATATAGAAAAGTGAACAGGAGTTATCATTTGACGAGGAAAGGTGGTCACAAGGAAGAGATAAAGGAAGGCTTAGATCTCTGCCGAAACAACTCCCAATTCTAATTAAGGGTACAGAGGGTCAATATGTGCCCTGGGCCTCACAGGACCTTGAAGGGTTAGTCACTCGCCTCCCAAACATTCATGAGGGAGCTGGAAAGTGGATTAGGGTGTTTGAAGAAGAAACAATGGGCAAATTGTTATCTGTGGGGGACATTAAAGCACTTCTGGCAAAAATCATAGGTGGATCAAAAATGGAAGAAATCCTCCATGAGGCTGACTTAGACAGAGCTGTTTGACTCGTATTACATGGATGGGACTGTTTTTGATGCATTCCGTCCAGCAGTATGGCAGGCACTGCGTGAGGAGTATCCAACCAGAATAGACCCTAGAGCATTAAAAGGGGAACAACTGGGAGATACAGAAAGCCCAATCGGATATATACAGAGACAATTAAAAAGATGGAAGCAAGAGACTGAAGGGAATCCAGAAGGAGACCCATTAATGGCTACATTGTTCCGAAATGCTGTGGTAGATGCTATGCCACAAACAGTAAAGAGCAAGCTGGAAGATGTGGTCGGTTTAAACTCCAAAACACACAAAGAGTTTTGTGATCATGTGACTCATTCTGTAGAACAATACAGAAAAAATGAACAGAAATTAAAAATTCAAGAAAAAGATCTACAGAGAAAACTAACTCAGCTACAGCTTGAACAGCTGACAAACAATCATAAGAAAAACGATTCAAGCTGTTGTAAAAGGTGAAGAATCAGAACAAATGACAGTAATGGCTCCTATGAATGCACCACAGTCAGGAATGCAGCTACCCCCACCTGTAGCAGTACCTCCAAATGTACACCAGATCCCTGCACCCACTGTCAATGTCTATGCTCCACAGCAGCAGCCAATGAGATGGACAACATATCCACCACAAGGGACACAAACAGGCAAAGGCAAGCCTATTAATACCCCTTTAAACGTATGCTGGAGGTGTGGACAACCTGGACATAATAAAGTCATTTGCCCCATCAATCCGTGGGTCACAGTCACCAAGGAATGGGAGGGGGAAGAGCTGGCAACGCCCTTTTCGGGGTCCATGTCAAGGCCCAGTAAACCCTTGGGGAGGTCCACATCAGGGATATTAGGGATGCCCAGAGAATCCTATAGGGGATAATCAGCTACCAATTTTGACAAAATAATGCTGATTCAAGAACCAATGTTAAAGATTAAAATAGAAGGTAAAACTACACCCATGGTTAGTAGATACCGGAGCGGTTTATACATGTGTAAATTCAAATTATGCCTCACATCTCCCCTTGTCTGGAAAATTTGCAAAGACAATAGGATTCTCGGGACAAATGCAACTAATTCCTATGACTACTCCAGTTTGCCTACAAACTAAAAATAAAAGTGTGACACTACCTGTCCTCGTATCAAATCAGACTCCCTGTTAATTTGTTAGGAAGAGATGCATTATGTAAATTAGGGCTTCAAATTTGGTGTTCTCAGAAGGAGTGTATATAGACCAACAAGGAATAAAAACTCAAATGATGATCTCTGAACCAAAAGCAAATGTATATTGGATAGGACAAATAGAAAATGAGGTAAGACAAATAATTGATACATGGGGAAAGTTCATTGAAGCACAGATTTTTGAGGCACAGTTACCAAAATCTGAATTTCATTGTACTATGATATATGACCCTGAGAGAGATGAGAAAATAGAAAAACTATGGCAAGAAGAAACAGAAAACCAAAAAGTTGAACTAGATGTGAAAGACATCATAATAAGTAAACAGGGAGCAGCAATGGCTATAATAGAAAATGGAATTCATAAAAAATTGGTTTAATGTACCAGACTCCATGCCACATGTGTCCTTATATACAGGAAAAAATTGTGAGACAAAAGATTTAGGGCCAATGATGAAAAAAGCAGAACAATGCCAGTGGGAGCCAACAATAAATCCGTTAATTTTTCATTCAGTTGACAAGAATTTTATTAAAATTTTGTATCCAACGAAATTAATGGGGTTGCCTCAGGAAGTAGTCATTAATCAAAAAATGCAAAAACAAATGATAACAACCAACAAATCGATAGAGACTATTGATGATGAACTATTTAAGGAAGTTGAGCAACAAGTACCAACTGAGTTATGGTCTCAACATGACACCGATGTGGGATTGGTTAAATCAGCTAGTCCAATAAACAATACAACTCAAGCCAGGTGTACGCCTACCTCGTAAATCGCAGTACCCTTTAGAGCCTGAAGCAGAAGCAGGCATAAAGGATACAATTGAAGGTCTGGTAGAAGCAGGAGTGTTAATAGAAACAAAAAGTTACTGTAACACTCCAATTTTACCTGTAATTAAAGCAAATAAATCTAAATGGCGCCTGGTACATGACTTACGAGCAATTAATGAGATAGCACAAGATTGGCCAGCTGATGTTCCAAACCCTATACGCTGTTAACAAATGTACCACCTGATGCCTAAATATTTCACAGTAATTGATTTATGTAATGCCTTCTTCAGCATACCTGTGGAAGAAAAAAAGTAGATATTTATTTGCATTCTCATATGCTGATAAACAATATACTTACACTCGAATGCCACAGGGATTTAAACATTCTCCACACATATTCAATCAAGTTCTTAAAGCTGATTTGGAAGACCTTATGATAAACAGCACTTTATTACAATATGTAGATGATTTGATGGTTTGTTCAACAACAAGAGAACAGTGTCACAAAGACTCTATAAAAGTACTTGCAAAATTAGCAGAAGGAGGTCACAAGGCATCAAAAAATAAACTACAGTATTGCCAGCCACAGGTTGAATATTTAGGAAGAATGGTTTCATATGGTACGAAGGCCATAGCTCCAAATCATTTAGAAGGCATAAGTAAAGCACCATTGCCGCAAACAGTAAAAACAAATGATGACTTTTCTAGGAATGACTGGCTTCAGTGCAGATTGGATAGAAGAGTATGCAATAAAAACAGCTCCACTGAGAGAAATCATGAAAACAGGCAGGACTACAAAATTTAGGTAATTCATTTAAATGGAATACAAATGCAATGATAGCATTTGAATCCTTGAAAAAAGAGTTACAGAAAGCACCTGTCCTCGGAAATCCAGATTATACTAAACAGTTTTATTTATATGTTGCAAATAGAACTGATGGATATGCATCAGCTATTCTGATGCAAGAGACTTGCAGTGGCAGGAAGAAAACAGCCCATAGCTTATTATAGCACCAAGCTGGACAATGTAGCTCAAGGCTACCCCACCATGCTACCAACAAGACCTTGCAGCAGTATACTATGCATATGAAAAAAGCATCTACAATAACAATGGGATACCCAGTAACTATTTATGCACACCATAAGACTGTGGAATTAATAGAACAAGGTAAATTTGTGTTTAACTCAAGCTCGTATTCTGGCATATTCATCATTGCTTACGTACCCAGATGTTACCATTAAACGATGTGATACGGTAAATCCAGCAGAGTTAATTCCTTTGGATTACGAAGGTGAGCAACATGATTGTGTGGCCAATTCACTGGCCTTCACCAGACTAAGGCCAGATCTTGAATCTACACCAATACTAGAAGTAGATGTAATTTACTTTGTAGATGGTTCAAGTTTTAAAGATTATCTGGGAAATCATACAGGATATTCAGTGGTAAGAAAAGACAAGGATGAGTTTGTACCAGTAATATCCCAACATTGTGTACAGCCTTGTTCTGCTCAATTAGCAGAATTAAAAGCGCTGACAACTGCGTGTCAATTAGCAAAGGGACTAACAGCAAATATTTTTACAGATTCAGCATATGCTCATGGTTGTGTGTCATCTGTTTGGTGCAGTATGGAAACAGAGAGGTTTCAAAAAGAGTGATGGAACTCCCATCCACCATGCAGAACAAATAGGTCAATTAATTTCTGCTATGATGCTACCAAAACGATTGGCAGTCATCAAATGCCAGGCTCATAAAAAAGGAAATGACTTTGTCATTAAAGGTAACAACGTAGCAGACTTGGAAGCTAAAAAAGCATCAGGATGTCAAGTGGCAATATTAACTCCAGTAGTTTCTTATAGAACCACAACCTCAATTGGAAGATATTGTTAGAATTCAAAAAGAAGCAGGCCCTTATGAACACTCTATGTGGTATCAGAGAGGGGCCAAAAAGGATGAACAAGATATTTGGCGTTCACATGAAGGACAGATTGTTGCACCAACAGCATTTTTAAATATTCTAATTGCAGATGCTCATGGTTTTGACCATTGCGCGAGAGGAGAAGTAAATTAGGAAGATTAAACAGCAGGGATATTGGTCTCCATATGTGTATGCAATGGTAGACAATTTTCTGTCCACATGTGAAATTTGTGCCAAAAACAATGTTAGGAAAGGAACAGCACACCCTATAGGCCACATACCAGTACCAGAAGGGCCATTTAAACACTTGGTAATGGACTATGTGGACATGATAAAGCGAGTACAAGGCAAACGATACATGCTTGTGGTAATAGATCGATTTAGCAGATGGGTAGAGGCAATACCATCAGCAGATGAAGGGTCAGGAACAGTGATCAAATTCTTGACAAGAGAAGTAATGCCTAGATTTGGAATACCATCAGAAATAAGTTCTGATAATGGGTCAGCATTCATACAGAAGACTGTAAAACAAGTTTTACAGCAATTAAGAATAAAACAAAGACTAGGATGTGTCTACCATCCTCAGTCACAAGGCATAGTTGAGAAGATTAATTTGACCCTCAAGGCCAAAATTTAACAAAATATGTGTGAGTACTAAACTCAATTGGATTGATGCTTTACCAATTGCACTAATGAGCTATCGCATGCAAACTAATAGAATTACACATCTAACACCGCATGAGATGCTTACGGGTCGACCCATGCCTGTGCCGTATTGCAGAGGTCCCTATAAAGGACCTCCATTGGAACAATTGCAAATGGAATTAAGATCTTATATGAAGAAACTAACTGCAATACATAAAGCTATATATTTACAGGAATCGAGAAAGCAGCCCAGTGAGGAGACAGAGACACCTTGTCCAGTGGTTCCAGGTGATCAAGTCTATCTGAGGGTGTTCAGGAGAAAGTGGAATGAGCCTAGGAGAGAGGGTCCCTACAAAGTAGTGACAGCTACTCCAACAGCAGTCCAGGTGGAAGGAAAGACTGCCTGGTTTCATCTGAACCACTGCACACGAGTTCCAAGGCAAAGACAAGAAAGATAAGAAATAAACACGTGAAACGGAGGATCAGGACGAAAGGGTGCAGAACATTGAAAGCTCAGGACAACAAGTTGTTGAGCAAAGCAGAGAAAATCAACAAACTGAAAGGAATGAGTCTGATGATGGGCCTGAAAATGACCCTCACATACTTAATGTGTCTGATGCTGCAAGCTCAAGCTATAAGCATCAGCAGCCCAACTTCCTTTCAAGTTCAAACTACAGACGTGACCACCCTGACTTCCCTACAATTGATTTCTCAGCCCTCAAATAGACCTATTGACAACTCAACAATAACCCCAACAGAACAAGAATTGATTGAAGAGAAAAAGTTATCAAAAACAACGTAGAAATGTTGACGAAGAAAAGATTGAGGGAGATAGAGAAGAAGATATTTTATGGGAAACAGCGCAAAATAATGATTGGTATAAATGGGCAACATATACAGCAAGATAAATAGGTGCGGGCAATTGCTTAATGTGCTCCAAATCCCCCTTGAATAAGGTAATAGTAGTTCCAAATCCACATGACTACGTACAATGTGCTGTGTTTAATAGTCACTTTTGTCATACAAATGACTATTTTAGACCTTACTGCTCAGCTGAGTGCTTAGCTCTTTCAGGGAATTCTGAATTTCATGAACAATTTAATAGAGCACATTGGGGAACCTGGTGTCAATATTGGGATGTAAATGCAAATATTAAAATAGAAAAAGGAAAAGTAGAAATACCAAAATGTACAGTATAGACTACAGCCAAGGATATGAGTGCTTTAATAAGTCTACAGGAACTCATGATTTAGGAGAATTTGAAGGAAAGTGCGATACTATATGGAACCTAGATAAAACTAATGCTTGGAATTCAAATATACCGGTAAGAATTCCAGAACTTCAAGCGCTAGGAACAAGAAAAGGAAAAAAGATAAAGCCAAATGAAGAATGTAAAAATCAGACTATAGCATTACCATCAATAGAGCTGTATGAAGATCAAACTATGGTTGTAGCAGATTTCTTTTGGGCTTGCGGGAAAAAACAGCTCCTAGCCTCTTTGCCATTAAAATGGAAAGGAATATGCGCTAGAGTAAGACTAATTCAAGAAATTACTATTGCACAGATGGAACCAGAACACGTAATAAAAGGAGACAAAAACAGAAGTAAGAGAGCCTATCAACCCGATCCTAATGTAGACCTTAGATTCAATAGGTCAACCTAGAGGAATACCTAATGAGTTTAAAGCTAGAGATGAAATTAAATCAGGGTTTGAATCCATATTCATATGGATCACGCAAAACAAAAAATGTCGAATGGATCAATTATATCTACTATAATCAGCAGAGATTTATTAATTACACTGATGATGCCATTATCTGCATTAGGAGAACAATTACATGAAACAAGTAAAATGACATGGCAAAAATAGACAAGCGCTTAATTGGCTATTGGCAGACAAAGGAGGTGTATGTGTTATGTTTGGAGATCAGTGCTGTACTTTTATACCAAATAATACCGCCCCAGAAGGAAAATTTACTGAAGCTATGCTTAAGATAAAAGGCTTAAGAGCAGAAGTTAAAGCAAATGCCGGAAGAGATGGGGGAATGTGGGACTGGTTTGATTTAAACTTTGGAGCATTGGGGGCATGGTTTGCAAAATTAGGAATGTTTTTAGGAGTTGCAATATTAATAGGAGGATTATTATTCTGTTGCGTACTTCCCATATTAAGATCACTAGTTGTCAAAACCACGGTTAAGCAAATGGAGGTGCTAAAATATCAAGAGAATGGAAAGATAAACTTAGAGGGCAACCAAAGTACACATTATCAGGATTACCCAGGCCAAACAAATTGGATTTTACAAGCATTGGACAATGATTCAAGTGAGGAAGGAGAAGATGATTGACGAGCCAGACCCTGGGTGTATGTGCTAGCCTAACCTCTCCCCGAAGGGTGACCCTCTACGATGCGTAAAGTGTCTGGGTCGAAGAGAAGGTCTACACTACAAGAAAAATTTTTTAATGCATGGTTTGATGTTTGATGTATTCTACATAACTGTGACAACCACAGGCAAGGCAGAACAAACTACACGCTCACGCTTATAACATTTTACATTTACATTTAACATTGACATAAACAAAGTGTTACTTTTTTTGTTTTGTTAGGGAGAATTCGAAGTCTTTTACTTTCTCCATTGAAAGAAAGAAAATACAACTGAAAGAAAGAAAATGTGTGGAGAAAGATGTTTGGCTCGAATACTCCGCCAGAGTGTGGTAGCACAACCTAGTCATTGGAAAGGTGACTGAGTGACTTAATTGAGTCACTAGGTAGCATAACTGAGAGGGCTGGATTGTGAAACTACACTCTGGGAAAGGGATAGTAAAATGGGGCTTAAGTAAGCCCCAGAGAGGGGGAATGTTGAAGATTTTATTATTTAAAAAGATCAGTAATTTAGTTACATATTAAGACACTATTATTTACTTTGTGAGTGTGTGACTTTGGATGTACTTTTAGGGGCTTGAAGAAAGGACAAGCTGCTGGTGCAGCAGATAATTTCTATTTGAGTGTGTCACATGGTGTGAGACTTCAAGCCCCAAAAATATCTATAGGAGGTATTACCATTTTTGGAAGTGATGTGGGTATATATGTGAAGCTGACCACATGTCTGGAGCGACTTTTTCTGCAGAAGGGCGCTCGGCTTTGTTTGTGAATAAAGTCTAACTTTTCTGGCATCAAAGATCTCTGAGAAGTCATTTCCCAAGGAAGATTGAAACCACAACAACGAAAGCAGATGCTTTTTATACCAGGGGCTGCCAGGGGGCTGGCAGAGTAGCGTCACAGAGTACCCTACGTCAGAGAGTACCCCTACTTCAGGAGATTCCGTTTAACCTGAAGAGGGCAGCACTCAGACGTTTTTTACACCATATATTTGAAAAATAAAACACTTTATACTCAAATGTTAAAAAAAAGTACTCGAATCAATGAACAGCATTTATGAAGCTCCATTCTTACAGATCATTAACTAAAAAAAAGTTGGTTTAGTGTTTAGTTACCCTTTAAGTAAGAAGATACAACAAAGGTTGTATTTCTTAAAGAAATGACTGTCTTTTAACGTCCATAGCATTAAAAAACAGTCCATAGATTGCTTTTGATGTTTTATGGGGCTTTTATTGAAAGCACTATGACATTCTGTGTGAGTTGTTGGTATGGTAATGCTTCAGAGGCTTAGAAGAAATCATTAAGGAATGTAGTAACAATGATAAGCAAACTGTTGGGAATTAAGTAAATAGAGAGTATATATATATAGAGAGAGAGTGCTGAGTAAAGCTAATATCATTGTGAATGATAAGAGGCATCCCTTATCTTATGCATTTGAATTATTACCATCTGGCCGAAGATATTGTGTTCCACAATGCATGAAAAACAGGTCCAAACAATCCTTTATTCCCCAAGCAATTAGATTTTTAAATTCTTCTCCTACACTGTAAAAATGAAAACAAAATTAGAATTGAGTAATAATTAATCAAATTGATTCCTTAAATGTTAACCATTTAAAATGAGTAAAAATTTACAAAAATAATGTTATTGCCAACATTGAAGACACCTGATGTTAACAAGCAGAATCACTGAAGGAGAAAACCATAATTAAAGTCACCATTATGGAGATTAGTGTGTTTTAGTTGGTGTCTTCACCCTTAAATTATTAACTTTAAGTTTTGTTTGCCTGCTGTACATGAGTCGTAGCAGCCAGATGAACAAATAAAAACGGTGATCTGATGGTGTTGGTTGTGTTTTAACTAGGGCTGGGGGGAATAACGCGTTAATTTTTGCGATTAATTTGAAATGTTTAACGCGTTAAAAAAAAATAACGCAGCACCTTTTTTTGCCTCGTTTTAATGATTTCCTGCTGCGTCTGCTATTAAAACAGGCTGAAATATGCCGCCCCTCCGTGTTCGGCGATCAGGTTTCATTCTCGCGCAGGTTTCATGAGCGGGTCTTTTCGCTCAGTATGTGCGTCGCGTTCTGTGCTCCGCGCGCGCGTGTGTTGGCGCGCTCTGTCGTTAACGGCCCAGCAGCGGCGCTCTCTCCGCTCCGTGTGTGTGTGTGTGTGTGTGTGTGTGTGTGTGTGTGTGTGTGTGTGTGTGTGTGTGTGTGTGTGTGTGTGTGTCGGCGGCTCTGTCGTTAATGGCCCAAAGGCTTCAATCATGTACCAAGCACTTGAAAAGTAAAGTCCACTCAAATGACGTGAAATTTCTCTGTAGACTTCTGTTTGCTGAGCTCAGCTGGTATAGTCACAAACAATGGTAAAATGACCTGCTCTGATCACATTCTCTGGTAATAATAGCTTTGTAGGACTATATTTTGTTTTGATAATTATTAAAATAATAATAATAATAATAATAACCTGTTAAATTGATTATGTTGATTATTGAAAAAGAATAATATATTGATATATTGATGTTTAATATTTTAATATAGGGCTATTTTCTGTTCCTTTTTTTTTTTCCTGTGTTGTTTAATTAGGTTATTCTAAGTTTAAATATTGATGATTACAAGCTTGGGGGAAACGCAATTAATTGCAATTAATTACAGAAAATGTGCAATTAATTAGTTAATTTTTTTTAATCGATTCCCAGCCCTAGTTTTTAACATAATCATTATTCCACAATCGTTTAACCTGAATCACTGAACTTCATATAGAGCCCAATTTATGAGTTAGGTTACCTTTATTAATTATAACAGTACTGGCCCTTGTACACCATAATAATCTTTTACAATGTAATCCAAATAATTTCTAAAAAGTTTCTCTAGTTCAAAAAAGAGACACACAGACATCAATAATCAACCTGTGGCATCTCAACAATGGTGACATTTATAAAGCATTGTTGCAGTGCATTCTGGGTTGCACCAATCAAAACTCATTCATGCTTCCATCATGCATTGCTGCATGAATAAATAATGAGCTTATGATCAGAGGTGATCTGTTTGTCACCATTGCTGAGATTCATACGCTAAATGTTGATGTCTGTGTGTGCCTAAAAAAAAAGAAAAAAAAAAAAAGAAAAAAAAAGAATGTATTTATGTATAATATTTATTTTAATTGATTTGCTTGTGTGTTTTTCATTTAAAAGGCTAAAAATATTATGCAACTAAAATTAATAAAAGAAACTTAACTCATGAATTGGACTTTATGAGTTCAGTGATTCAGGTTAAATGATTGTGAAATAATGATTATGTTTAAACTAGGGCTGTCCGTTAAACGAGTTATTAACGGCGTCAATTTTTTTATCGTGAGATTAACGCCTAGCAAACTTTGTAGTTTTTTTTCACATGCTTTTGCAGCAACTAGTAACGTTATTAAAACTACAAACACCACACCAGATCTAGCTAGACCAGAAACAAAACAACAGCCACGCCACGCCGCACACACTTGTTTGGGCTTGCGAGCCGCCAAAGAGTGGACGAGGAGCGCAGCGCCAAGCCGCGTCTAGGACAACTCATATCGCACATCGGACGCGGACTTTCTCCGTTTATGGCCAGCAATAAAAACGGCGAATGCGCGGTCGCCGCCGGTGTGTGTGTACACTCATAGAGAATGTGTTCGGATTTTAAATACGCGGCGCTGCGTTTCTCGTCCGGTGTGCGACCCCCCTTTAACGTTACGTTTTGAGTGGATGAATGATGAGCGCGAGACGCCGAAATGGATGCCAATAAGATTCTGAATGGAAAGTTTACTTTTAAAAAGTTGCCAAATGGGTTAGTTGTGAAGACCAAAGTGATCTGTGTGTTTTGTCATTGTGAACTGAGCTATCATCGATTTGATGGCCAAGCACAAACACACACACACACCACTGATGCGATATCAGCACACTCGTCACTATCAGTAACGTTACCTCGTCAGTATTTCTGTCACCCTTTTATTGATGGACAGTGTTACATTGTGTGAGAGATTATTTGCTCCAAGTGAGAATGTTAGAGTGAAATTGAACACAGTATATGCCTATCTTGTTTTTCAATAAAAAAACATTTGCACAAAGCAAGCCGATCCACTTTTCCATGTTTGATAAGAGCATTAAAATGAGAAAAAATAAAGGGACAAAAAGAAATCAAGAGACATTTAGAATAGATAAAAATGTGCGATTAATCGCGAGTTAACTATGACATTAATGTGATTAATCGCAATTAATTATTTTAATCGTTTGACAGCCCTAGTTTAAACACAACCAATACCATCAGATCACCGTTTCTATTTGTTCATCTGCTGTTATAAACTCATGTACAGCAGCCAAACTAAACTTGAAGTTAATATTTTAAGGGTCATGAGCCCAACTAAAACACACACTGATCTCCATAATGGTGACTTTAATTATGGTTTTCTCCTTCAGTGATTCCTGCTTGTTAACATCAGGTGTCTTCAATGTTGGCAATAACATATATTTTGTAATTTTTACTCATTTTAAATGGTTTACCTTTTAAGGAATTAATTTGATTCATTATTACTCAATTCTAATTTGTTAAATTTAATTAATAATATTGCTTGTAATCTGTTGCCTCATTTTTATTAATTAGATATAAATAAAATCTATGTTTTCATTTTTTACAGTGTATATGCCATATATGATTGTGATTGTGATGTCTGTGGGAGTATGCTGCAAAGTACTTTCCCTAAGGGGATAAATAAAACTGACTGACTGAGAGGGTAACAGCTAACCATGCCCTTGCCTACAGAGAGGACTATCCTCAGCTCCATAACCCAAATCAGTTGATGAAATCAACTGAAGATAAAATACATAAAATCTCTAAAGATCTGATTAAACAACTCCACAAACAGCATTACCAGCTTCACTTATTACTAACCAGATTGACTTTATTTCTGTCAGACATCTACAGAAGTTCTTATTGAGAATTAACAGAGGTTAAGATGTTGATGATTTTATTGAAAATATTAGTTTGGTTTTTGATAGCTCCATTATGGTGATCAGTGTTTGCTTTAGTTCGGCTCTTGACTTTTTGCATGAATCATGCCACCATTGTTGAGATTCATATGCTGATTCTTGACATCTGTGTCCAAATAAAATAATAATACTCCTCTCGTAATGTATTTTTAAAATCTAAATTTAGATTTTCAACAGTTTCTAGTTTAACTCCCTTTCGTGTTCGATACAGGCCGTATCGCATTTATATTTCATACACCTTACTGTGCCTATTGAGACTTTACTCAGCGATTCAAGGTTTTTAAATCCATATAATTTGTTTTGTCATTGATGGAAAAACCTGTTTGCTTATAGCAGTACTTGTAACAGTAAAGGAAGAACACAAAGCAAACTCAGTTTTTGCATAATGCATATCTGCGTGATGCGCAACTGGTAAACCGAGTGCAGTTGCGTGCAAGAGACTCGGGTGACCCGGGTTTGATTCTATTCCAAAGTGGTTCCTACATTCAATGTGCAAATATCTGTTCACATTGTCTCACTGATGTTCTCCAGATAAGTAAGTTGCTGGTATACTAAGGCGTGTCAGTAAATAGCATTTTCTCATACAGTGTCATTATTTATAATGATTACTTTACTGTAGTCTATTTGAAGCACACTATAATGATGCCATCAGCACACTTCAAGTTTACTTGGAATGCCATTGCAATGTGTTGCAATCAGTATAATATTAATGTTCAACACTCTTACAATGTAATTGAATTGCAATTGTAACACCAAAATATTTTTGAAGTTTAAGCTGAGTGAATTCTGCATTTCAAAACTTAAATACAAGAGTACACTGTAAAAAATTGCTGTAAAAAAAACAGCCAAATTTTACAGGTAACATGCTGTTTTTCATTAAAACAGTAATATACCGTAAAAAAAATGCATTCTGGGTGATATTTGTCGTTTTCGAGAAACTAGCCTACAGGAATATACTGTGAATTAACAGCGCTCAAAGTCGACACTCAGAGGCTGTGTTCCAAATCACACCCTATACCCTAATTCACTATTCCCTACATTAGTTCACTAATATAGTCTACTTGACTGAGTGAATAATTTCATAGTTAATTCAGTTAATTTTCGAAGTTAATTGAGACACTGAGGAACACCTGCTGTTAACTATCAGAATCACTGAAGGAAAGAGGAACAAGAGGAACAGAAAAAAGATGAAATCAAGATAAAATAAATGAAAATCTTAGCAAAAGATCTTAGCAGAGGAGGATTAAACAACGCCACAAAAAAGCATTACCAGATTCACTTATTACTAACCTGACTTTATGTACGTCTACAGAAGGACTTATTGAAAGGTGGCAGAGGTTTAGATGTCATTTTATTTTCATTTTGATGTTACCATGATGGTGATCAGTGTTTGCTTTAGTTGGACTCTTGACCATTGACCTTTGAACATTAGTTTTTCTTTGGCTGTGGTAGCCGTGTCTTCAAAATACATTTGCTATGGCAAAAATGCTGAAGGAATACAGGATCAGATGACTATGGCTGCTTGTTAATGGTTGCAATCATCACATAGTGGCCCAATTCACTGATCTCATTTGTTGTTGATTTTGTTTATATTTTTGATAGTGTATTTGATATTGTAATTTTACAGAACGAGATTTTTCAGAAATTTCCCATTTAGAAAATATGAAGGATTTTAAAAAGTGTACACTAAGAACATTTTGAATTTCCAGATTAGCCAGACACACACACAGACATCAAGAATCGGAGTATGAATCTCAACAATGGTGACAATCATACGTTTTATGCTGCAATGCATGTTGGGTACCAGCATAGTACTACAAATCAGCCATGACTCCCAGCATGCATTGCAGCATGAATAAATTATGCAGCTGAATTGTCTGGTTATTTTCTTAAATTTGTACTTTTTGCTTTTATTTTTGCTGTTGGTTTTGTGTAGACTTTTAGGAGCGTATTCTGTGATGTTCAGATTTTATGTTATCTTTTTTGTTGATTGTCACCATTGTTGAGATTCATTGGCTGATTCTTGATGTCTGTGTGTGTCTAACTGAAACCATAGTTAAACATTTTTGATGAATGAGGAGTTTAAAAATCCTTCACAACCGAATGTGTAGCACTGTTTGGTCTTTTGCAGTAAATCCACAGTGTAGTAATATTACATTAAGCTGTATTAAAAAACACATTTTTGATAAGTGATTAGAAAACTGATTGAGATCAGTGAGACAAACATTATGTGATGACATAATATTCAAAACTTAACCAGCAACACCTGATCTCATTTTAATTAGCTTTGCTTCTACCACAACAAATGTGTCTTATAAACACACCATTAAAGCAGCCAAATAAAAACTAATTTTGAAGTCAAGGGTCAGGAGCCCAACTAAAGCAAACACTGATCTCCATAATGGTAATGTCAAATGAAACAAAACAACATCTAAACCTCTGGTAATTCTCAATAGGAATTTCAGTAGACGTATGAAAAAATGAATTAAGTCAATCTGGTTAATAATAAGTGAAGCTGGTAATGCTATTTTTTAGAGTTTTTTAATCCTTCTCTGCTGAGATCTTCAGAGATTTAATGTCTTCTGTGGCTGAAGCAAGTTGTAGTTTTTGTGTTTCGCTTTTTTGTCTTCTTGTTGTTCCTCTGTCCTTCAGTGATTCTGCTTGTTAACATCAGGTGTTCATCACTAATGCTTAATCATCAGTTAATTAATCACTGAATTATATAATTAACTTAAACACTGCTTTAGTGTTACTCCAACACTCTGTAGTGTGGACACACAAGTGTTCATTTAAAACTGAAGATTTTGCAGTGGGGTTTAAAGGGTTAAATGTGCACTGTTAACTCTTATTTTTCACCGATGGGAAACTGATGTCAAACAAAATACTTCCAACGAAAAAGAAGATAAGTCTAAATACATTTTAAGTTCATCAAGACTTTTAATAACTGTTCTCTTATTTATTGGAAATGTTGAGCTTAACCCGGGGCCTGACTCAAATATTTTAACAACCTTAGGCATATTGCACCTGTGGGGATTGTATGCATATGCAAATTATATTAGATCTTTTACTGCAATATCACAACCACAGTGTACGGGTATGCCTATAACTTGGGGCTGTTTTCCCCATTCTACAATTTTAGCTCCGGCTACTTTTATTCCTCCACCTTTTCCGATTTTATCTTCTGACTCTGATGCACCTTCTTTTAACCCTTTAGTTAAAACCGCTAAAATTCAGAGAACACCCCTTTCAAGAAATAGCCCAGCTAACCTAGGTCAACTTGGTAGCACCAGAGGCTTTAAAATCTGCCACTTAAACATCCGTAGCCTTGTTCCTAAACTAGACGAATTTAAAATCTTGCTTGCGCAATCAAAAGCACATGTAATGGCTATCTCTGAATCATGGCTGACCCCCAATATTCCTGATTCTTTTCTCTCAATTGAAAATTATGAATTGTATCGTAAAGACGGCACTAGTAAGATCGGTGGCGGAGTGGCTTTCTATGTGAGTCGGAACTATGCACATGTTATATCAAATTCTGAAACCGAAACTAAAACCTTAAAACATATCGTACATTTTACTCCGCAACACGCAATTACTCTCATTCTCACCTATAAGCCACCTAATGTGAGTGAAAGTGTTTATCTATCTCAGCTTTCTGACCTAATTAAATCTGTTACAACAAAAGAACTTGTAATTCTAGGCGATATCAACCTTGATTGGGACCAGGGGCGTTTTTAGGATTTTCATTTTAGGGGGGCTAAGCCCCCAATGAGGGTATGATAAAAAATGTTTTAAAATGCTTTTTTTTATTTTAAAAGCTCACTATTAACCAGTTTCATTACCATGCAATGGCAGGGTTTTATAATCATTGTGGTCCTTAATGAGAAGCAGGTTAGTTAGGGGGGTTCGGGGCTTCCCCGAGAAAATTTTGATTTTTCTGATCTACATATGTGCATTTTAAGATGTTTTGAAGGCCAAAAAAATTGGATAACAACAGCTTTAAAACCATGTCAGTGGGCACTGGTAACTGATTATGTTTCTCTCCTCAGTAGCATCACACTCTTTTTCTCTTTGTTTTTATCTTGCCCTTCCCCTCCTTAAGTTGAGCTTTGACTGATATAGGCTTTTCATTTTTGTTTGTCAGTGAAGAAAGTAAACATAGTCAACTGATAGGTTGATTTTGCCTATGAATCATTGTCTCAGACGCGTTCATTTACTGAAATCTACTAGGAAAGCTAGGTAACTGAGTTTATTAAATTCATTCACAATATGTAGGCTACGCATTCATTATTGATCTTATGCCTAATACAGGGCTTTATAATCAAAGAGGTCCTAAATTTGAGGTTGGTAGGGGGTTCACATTTTTTATTTCACTGATATGTGCATATCATGTGACCAAAAAAATGGATAAGAAATAGCTTTAAAACCACGTTAGTGGACAGTAGATTATTTGTCAATACCTGCTCTCTCTTCATCTCCATCATCCTTTCTTTTTTTCTCAATCTCCTCATCTTGCCCTTTCTCTTACTCTCCTAAAGGTGAGCTTTTTTAATTTACTAAAGGCTACAATTTTTTTTTTATTATATTCTCAATATGTACGCAATACGCATTCATTATTAATCATGTGCCTAACAAGAGGAAAACGGCTTTGTTAATGTTTCTTGTCCCCTCACAACGACAGAAAATATTAGGCTACATAACATGAGTCACGTTACATATAGGCCTATTTTCAGTTCAAAATGGCGAAATTAGACAAAACTTTATTAGTTTGCCCGTTTAGCATTTATGACCTAAAAAAAACTGTCAAATATGAAATGTTACGTTTAGCTACTTACATCTTATCTGGCACTTGACCGTACACTGAAGCGCCGAGTCGCTCTGCTAAATTTCGCGCTCTGCAGCGTCTGTGAACATAAAGCCCGCCTACTTTGATTTGATTGGTCATCTAAAATATTCTGACATTGACGAGCAGTGACAGACCAATGAGGCTCAGATGAACGCACATAACACACACACACCCTGTCCTCTGTTTCTGACGTGCGCTCTGCTCGGCGCCGCTGCGGATTGAAGATGAAGAATGCGCTGAATCTGATTATAACAAGACTGAAGCATACACGAATTTGTGTAGCCTACAATAATCACATATTTTTAGGGGGGCTAGCCAGAATTATAGGGGGGCTGAAGCCCCCCTAAAAAGGGCCTAGTGACGCCCCTGATTGGGACGATAAGTCATCAAAGACTTTGAAAGCTACTGCATTGAAACTTGGATTGTATCAATTAATCAAGGAACCAACGAGAGTTATCAAAACTCGCAGTTCCACTTTGGATCTCATTTTTACAAATCAGCCCTCAAAATACGCAATGTCTGGTGTTATAGAGGTGGCTATTTCAGATCATTCACTAATTTATGCAGTTAGACAAATTTTAAAACCCAAAAAAGCACATGCTCCCCACTCTGCCCCTAAAATACCAACTTCAAAATTATCACAATTTAATACTGATCTAAGTGCTACTGACTGGAATGATGAGCTGTCATTACAAGATCCTGAACAACTCTTAATACAGTTTCATTCTAAACTACAGACAATACAGAACAAATATACTACTACTAGCAAGGTCCGACCAAGGAAAAATAAATTACCTTGGATGAATACTGCATTATTTCAACTCCTTAAATTGAAGGCCACTCTTCTTAAATTATATAGATTAAATCGAACACCTGAGACTAAAAATAATTTCATACAAATTAGAAATAACAGTACTTTCGAGCTACGTAAAGCTAAGGCAGGCTATTTTAAACAGCAAATTACACAAACTGCTAATAACCCAAAAACACTATGGCAGACCCTTAAGACCATTACTGGTGAAAATGAAACTAAGAAGAAAAATAATGCTAACATTCAAATTTCCCTACGGGGTACTCTGATCTCTGATTCAGAAAAAATCGCATGTGCTTTTAATGATTATTTTATATCATCAGTTAAAGAATTAGCTATGCATTTCACCACTCCCTCCTTGCCCTCACCACTTTATGGGGTTGAAAGGGTTAACAGTGTAAGTGTAACAGGTATAGAAACTGTACTGTTAAATATGTATTGTTAATTAGAATTCTCACAAAATTGTTCATTTACATACACCTGATGACTGCCTAAGTGAAGTGAGTGCCTTTCCCCTTTAATTGATGTGACGTCATAAGTCAATATAATTTCCTGTTCTGTCCCCTCCTCTTCCTCTTGGCATTGTTAATGCACTGGAGAGGTGAGTTATTTTGGGCTCTGATTAATCTTAATTAATCTTTATTTTAATTGTTGCTTTTATGTCTGTATTTTCACTCTAATTTATGTATATACTATTATTTTATCTATCTCTGTGGTTATTTTTGTCATTTCATCTTGTTTAAGTTATATTTTTGCATCTGGGCCTAAATGTGATATGAGAGCACGTGATAAGTGTACATCACATTTGTTTTATAGAGTAACCGAGGGCGATTCTCACTAGAGGCTGATTTTGTTTTGTTTGTACATCAGGTATGTTTTGTTACATGTATTTTATTCAATGTGATTAATTGCTCTTGGCATTGTTAATGCACTGGAGAGAGTAACCGAGGGCGATTCTCACTAGAGGCTGATTTTGTTTTGTTTGTACATCAGAATCAGATAAAAGATCCAGCAAAACTGCCACCTGTTGTCCCGTGTCTGTCTCGACAAAGCTACACACAACGCAGACAAGTGCATAACTGGTGTCGCGAGCCACCGGTTACACGTGGTGCCGTGAGCCTTTCGGATTTCGCATGATCGGCTGCTCACCGATCGCCGGAGTTGCTGCTTCAACAGACGACGGTGTGCTGTGATAGATCGCTGGAGGAGTGTTTCGCTGACCGCGGAGGCCGCAGATCGTTTCATCTCGTCATCAGCGGTCAACTATCTGTTGCTCACATCACGTAGGATGGTATAGGTTGAACGTTTGCCTTTTATGAGGTATGATGAAAACCGTTTTTTTTATTAATGACTATTCTCGCCATATAAGCGCTTTGATGTGTTGAACTTTTTGTGTGTGTGTGTGCGCACTGCTGCACGCTCATCACTGACGGTATATATTTTTTTTTTTTTGATCGGCACATTTTTTTTTTTCTTCTTCCTCCGTGCCACGGTATACTGAACTGTTCTTTGCGCTGCTGCACACTCTGACAGAGTTTTTGTGATCGCCATATATATTTTTTTCTCCGTGCAACGCTGTACTGAACTGTTATTTGCGTTGCTGCACACTCAATGACAGAGTTTTTGTGATCGCCACATTTTTTTTTTCTCCGTGCAACGCTGTACTGAACTGTTCTTTGCGTTGCTGCAAGCTCAATGACAGTTTATTTTTTTTGATCGTCACAAACCTTTTTTATTCTCCTCCGTGAAACGTCACATTGAACTGTTTTGAGAGTCTACATGAGTATTTCTGCAAAGTACAATTATCTGAATACTTAAGTGATTTTAGTGTTTTTATTTTATTTTTTTATTTTATTTTTCCTGAAACTGTTATTACATTTCTCTGTGTTTTCTATTCAAACGGAGTCATGTTTGAGGACACTGTCAGTCAAGATAACTTTAGCCCTGCACAACGACCTAGTGCCATGTTCCCAGTAGGCAGGGGTAGTGGGGCTGTACTTAACCGTACTGACAATATGTCTGGAGTTTCGCCTCAATGTTTTGGAAGAGGGAGGGCACTCTTTAATAGTGAAATTGACCATGTACATGCATCTGATTCAGCTATTGGTACGTCAGGGAGCCCAGCTGCTTGCTCTACCCCTTTTACACGCCCAAATGCTGATCACGTCATTACCCCTGAGTCTCTAGGAGGTTTAATTTCTGATCTGGCACAGAAAATTGGTGAGAGCATTTCAGCCAGTCTCAATTTAACGCTACATCCCAGCCCAGTGCAGTCTAAGTCAAATGTCCAGCAATCCAGTTTTGATCCTTCTAATTTGAAAGTCATTGTCCCAACATGATGTTGCGCCTCCACCATTCTTTAGAGGTGATCAAAGTGATTCATTTACTGTACATGAATGGGAAGATTTGATGTGCAGTTATTTGAACAGTACGAAATGCACTGATGAAACTGCCTCTGATCTCATTTTGAGCAGGTTAGCTGGAAAAGCGAGGGATGTAGTCAAAGTGTCCTTGCGCAGCTTCCCAGGGCCAACTGCTGCAGTCCCCCCCACCACCGTGTTCGACATACTGAAGCGAAATTTTAGTGAGTTGATGTATTCAAACATGGTTTTGTGGCACTGTTGTTTTTACCCAATTATTTTTTGTTAAAGTAACACAGATATATTTATTTTACCTCCAAAACACTATTATATTGCGTTTAATTAACTTAACCTGTATAATTTTCCACTATACTTAATTATAAATCGTTAAACTAATGTAAAGGGTTTCATTTTGGAATTAAAAAAAAAAACTAAGTTTACTTAATCTGTTTGCGTTGGATTACATGAATGATTTGTGTTGCATTATCTGAAACTGGGCGGTGCTTAGTTCCCAGCATGCTTTGCATATAGCTAAATTAAGAGAGAATAAATGTTGAAATTAAGTGTTATTTTATGTGTTTTTGAGGAAAATGAGAAAAGAGGAAGACTTGATAGTGTGTAATTGTGTTTAATATTCGATTACATTGTGATTATTAGAACCATTTAAATTACAGTGGGTTACCATTGTGGAGAAGAGTTGAGCATTTGGTTAGGGTGCGGACTGATTCAAGTAAGTTAATTTCCTGTGGCTGAAGGAGCATTGCAAAACTTAACATTTAAAATGTTAATAAGTGCTCTTTCATAGCTATAGTCTAGAAGTTCAATTGAGAAATCATTTAAATCCATCACACTTTAATTTGTTCAGTCCAGTTTTAAATAAACAAAGCATTTTCGCTAAACTTAACCGGTTTAAGTTATAGAGAATCAATTTCATGGATTTGATTGTTCATTACTATTTTTTAATTCAGTTGTGTTGTAACAACACAAGGAGCTTACATAGAGTCAAACAAATCCATTAATGTTAATACAACTTAATTTGCTTGTGTGGAACCACTGTCCATAATTGAATTAAGTTATTTTAAAGAGTAATTTTTTTGAGTGTATGGCTGACTTTTATAACACCCTGCCTAGGGCAGATGAGAGCCCAATGGACTACTGGATAAGGCTGAATAAGGCGATTGATGTGGCTGATGAGTGTTTGCGTAGGCGCAACAAGAGCGTTGAGGACCCTGCTACTGAAGCCGTTATGATGTTTATCTCACACTGTCCAGATCCTGGCCTTGCTTTGTCTTTTCAGTTCAAGCCTGCTGAACAGTGGAGTGCTGCTGAAGTTCAAGAGCGACTGGATAGTCATCGCAGGAACCTGCAGAGAGCTTTTGCTAGAACTTCACGTTCATTGCCTGTGTCAGCTTGCCATCAGAACACTGTGACTGTCTGTGACGATCCCTGTGCCCAGTTCTCCCAGACAGCCTGAACTCTCCTCAAGTCAGATACCATGTTTAACTGGTCAGCTCAACCCCAACGCTGCACCTTTTACTCCCGTTGATAGTATGCAGCAGTTGGTTGGCATGATGGATAAAGTTTTATCTCTCTGCACTGCCTCACTGTCCTCACCCAACCCAAACTGTCCTGTCAGAACTTCAGACCCAAAGCCCAGTTTGAGCTCAGCATGTAGAGTATGTCGATCTAAAGAGCACACTACACATACTCATTGTATGCGGCAGAGGCTTTGTCGTAACTGCTTCAAACCTGGACACTTTAAGAGCAATTGTCCTGAGACGACGGGCCTTGAGCTGCCTTCTCCGGCCACTCAGTTAAACTAAATAGCCCCATGTGCAGAGGGGGATAACATGGGCGGTGGCGTATTTCCCCTAAAAGATGAGTCAGATCCACAAGTAATTTTTGTAAATAGTTGCAAATTGTTGCCACCCGACAAAAAAGTGCTGTATGTGGGATCTCAGAAAATTGATGGAGCTAGTGAACTCTTTTATGCTCCTGTGACTGTCGGTGGCCAGTCCGTACTGAACGGTATGCTAGATTCTGGTAGTATGGCTTGCACCCTGAGCACGGAATGTGAATCCAAGTTGTGTGCTGACGGCGTTCTCCCTCGACCTTCAGTGATTCCTGGTGATGTGGTCCTGGTGGGCTGTGGTGGTCTTACTACTCAGCCTAAATGCGCGTATGACCTGGAAATTGAAGTCTACGGGTTCAAGTTCATCGTACCAACCTTAGTAGTACCTGGACAGAAGGATGAGTTCATTATCGGCAGTAACGTCATCAAATGCGTGCTTCAGAAGATGAAAGCCGAAAAGAAGTACTGGGAACTGATTTCCTGTAAAAACAGCAACCCTGAGTGTGAAGAGTTTCTTGAGCTTCTGAGCTGTGTTTCTCGTTGGTCTGGTCCTCAACAGCCCGCTAAGCTCGGCACAGTTAAGCTTTGTCAAGCGGTTTACTTTGCTTCCCAGATGTGAGCACCTTGTCTGGGGAAAACTACCAGCTAACACTAATGTCTCCCCGGGAAGCTCTGTCATCGTCGAACCCACTACTTCACGTTCAGCGCCACGTCATGTTCTTGTTGGACGTGTAGTGACTCCTATGTGGGGTGATCGATGGGTGCCGATGAAGATCTTGAATCCCACTCAGTCTCCAATAACTCTTCGACGTAACGCTAAGCTGGCTGATGTGTCTCCTTGTTTGGCGGTGGAGGATGTTACGGTTTCACAAGATGTGTGCAGACCTCAAGTTTCTGATGCAGCCTTCCCCGAGTCTCTTCCACCTGTTGACGCTGTGCGGTTACTGCATGAGTATGGTTTGGAGGGCATTGATATCGAAGGATGTGAAGTCTCCGAGTCATGGAAGGCGGAGTTGGCGAGTCTTATCGTGTCCTATTGTGATGTTTTCTCCAGAGACAGACTCGATTGTGGTGAGGTGAAAGACTTTGTACACCGAATTCATTTGAGCGATGAGCGTCCGTTCCGCCTGCCCTATCGCCGAACCCCTCCCGCCCACTACCAAAAGTTGAGAGAGGTACTTTCTGATATGGAAGAGAAGGGCATTATTAGCAAATCTGTCAGCGAGTATGCGTCTCCTTTGGTAATGGTATGGAAGAAGGATGGTTCTCTCAGAGTCTGTACGGACTTTCGCTGGCTTAATGCAAAGACGATCAAGGATGCTCACCCTTTGCCTCATCAGGCAGATTGCCTGGCTGCTCTAGGTGGAAATCTTCTCTTCAGCTCTGTGGATTTGACGTCAGGATTTTACAACGTCCCACTCCATGTATCTGACCGTCATTACACCGCATTTACAACACCCATGGGCTTGTACGAATACAACCGTCTTCCCCAAGGCCTGTGTAACAGTCCAGCATCCTTTATGCGCATGATGCTCAGCGTATTTGGAGATCTCAACTTTTCCAGCCTCCTTTGCTATCTTGATGATATGCTGGTTTTCGCCCGCTCTGAACAGGAGGCCTTGAAACGCTTGGAAGTGGTGTTTTCACGGTTGAGAGCTAGTAATTTGAAGTTGGCTCCGAAAAAGTGTCACTTTCTCAGGCGCTCCATCAAATTTCTGGGTCATGTGATAAGCGGATCTGGAGTTTCTGTGGATGAAGACAAGGTAGCAGTCATATCAGCCTTTCAGAAGAATGACCTGATGAAAGAAGATAGCGTCACACCTTCGCCAAAGAAACTAAGATCATTTCTGGGCATGGTTCTCTACTACCAGAGCTTCATTCCTGGCTGTTCACGTATTGCAAAGCCATTGTTTAATTTGACAGCCGGTCAAAAACGTTTGGCGAAAGGCACAGGTAGTCGTAACCGATCTGGCACTTTCCGGGAGTTGTCTCCCCAGGACTGGACTCCTGCTTGTGATGTCGCCTTCAAGGAGTTAAAGAGAGCCCTTGTCGAGAGCGTGGTCCTGGCACACCCTGACTTTGAGAATCCCTTTATTCTCTGCACTGATGCATCGTTGGACGGCTTAGGTGCAGTGCTTTCTCAAGTTCCCAGTGGCGAGGACAAAGCACGTCCTATAGCCTTCGCCAGCAAGTCTTTGAGCCGCAGCCAACCCAATTACCCTGCACACAGATTAGAGTTCTTGGCTCTGAAGTGGGCAGTGTGTGACAAGTTCAGTCACTGGCTCAAAGGTCATGAGTTCACCGTGTGGACGGATAATAATCCACTCACGTACATCTTGACAAAACCTAAATTGGATGCATGTGAGCAGCGCTGGGTTTCAAAACTTTCCCGTACAACTTTGAGATCAAGTACGTTCCTGGAAGATTGAATGTTGTGGCGGATGCACTCAGTCGTGACCCGTTCGTCAACCCAGTGAGTCAGCGACTTCTGTCCGAGCCTTACTCTGAACTGCTGAAAAATGTACACAGTGTGGAAGATGATTCTGTACAGAAAACATTCCGCCTCACATGCCAGCCACAGACACTGAACTCAATCTGAGCTCTGAGATAAACTTTTCTATGACTACTGAGGATGTGTCGTCTATCTTGTCTGTTTATGATGATTGGGATTCAGGAGCTGTATCCAGAGCAACATCCCTGGCTAATCATTTGACTTCATTGATTCCCGACTGTCAAGACATAACCCATGCCTTTTCATTGTCCGAATTGCAGTATCAGCAGCACAAAGACACAGTTATTTCAAGGGTGGTTTTCTATGTCAGCAGGAAACGCAGGCCTTCCAGGCGTGAGCGTGCGAATGAAGATTTGCTAGTTTTGAGGATTTTGAGGCAGTGGGAAAAACTCTTTTTGCTTCATGGCATCCTGTATAGAGCTGTCAAAGATCCCCTCACTAAGCACAAAAAGTCTCAGTTCGTCCTGCCTGGCTCCCTGAAACAGCAAGCACTCTCTGGTGTTCATGATTTGGCCGGTCACCAAGGTCAGCCACGTACCCTGTCTTTAGCCCGCCAGAGGTTCTATTGGCCTGGAATGGAACGTGATGTGCGTGATTACGTTAAGACTTGTACCCGTTGTGTCCTGAGTAAAACTCCAGAGCCAGCAGCAAGAGCACCCTTGGAGAGCATCAAGACCACTGCCCCATTGGAGCTTGTCTGTATTGATTTCTGGTCTGCTGAAGATAGGCACAATAAATCTGTGGATGTCTTGGTAATTACAGATCATTTCACCAAGTTAGCTCACGCGTTCCCTTGCCAAAATCAATGTGCTAAAAGTGTTGCTAAGAAACTGTGGGATGGCTTCTTCTGCATCTATGGATTTCCCCAGCATATCCATTCGGACCAGGGAGCAAATTTTGAGAGTGAGCTAATAGCAGAGCTTCTTGATATTGCCAGTGTTGACAAGTCACGGACTTCCCCGTACCACCCAATGGGGAATAGTGGAACTGAAAGGTTTAACAGAACGTTGGGTAACATGTTGAGATCGCTTCCACCCAGATCTAAGCAAAAGTGGCCACAGTTGGTACAAACGATGACATTCATGTATAACTGCACTGCCCATGAGACAACTGGGTTTGCCCCTTTTTACCTGATGTTCGGAAGGGTGCCGAGATTACCTGTTGACCTTATGTTTCAAAGTGTGCTTCGTGATGAGTCAATCTGTGATTACAATGACTATGTTCAATCTCTTGTCAGTGATCTACAGTCTGCTATGGCGCTGGCTCAAAAGAACTCTACTGCAGAACAAAAACATCAGACTGATCAGTACAATAAGAGGGTCAAAGGATTGCCTCTGTCAGTTGGTGATCATGTTCTCATTGCCAACAAAGGCTGTAGAGGTAAACGGAAGCTTGCCGATAAATGGGAACCCACCATGTATTCTGTTGTTGCCTCCAAACCTTCCCTGCACATTTATAAGATCCGTGACAAATCTGGTCATGAGAAAGTGGTACATCGGAATCGATTGTTGCCAGTTAACTTTCTCCCTTTGCCTGCAACTGATTTTTCTGTTGGTGAAAGTGCTAGTGGTGGTCCTTATTCCACACCTTCTCAATCTGTATGTGATGTGGCTGAGTCAACAGTACCTGTCAATGATGATTTGTCACATGCTGAGTCTCTGTCTGTCATTTCTCATAGCTGTTTGTGATGATGATCGTACTGCTTCTTGGGTCTCAACCCATTCTTCTCAAACTGTTTCTGAAGCACAAGATGATTTATCTGTTGACCATAACACTGTAACTAGTGCTTTTTCTCCTACTGTTCCTGTTCCTAACAGTTTGCATGATTCTTTGATTGACCATAACCCTGATGATTGTTACACTACCAGGCTTGGTAGAGTAATTAAGCCTGTTCGTAGGCTGATTGAGTCAATGGTTCAACTTGAAACCTTACTTGGTTTGGAGTCTGTACCTCCTGTTATTCATGTATAGGTTTGTGTATTATATTGCACGGCCTCTGGTAATACTAAGTGATATTTTCTGACTTTTAATTGTGTATATTAATCCTGTTTTTGTACCTGGTCTGAGATTTTTCAAAGTGTAATGGGCACTTTGTGTATGCCTACAAAATGTGTAGAAGTTTGGCCAACTTTCTCCATATTTGTATCCCTTTTGTTTGGGTAGCTTTCTAGGTGTAGTCTTCACTGTTTTTAAAGTGTGGACCATGTAACTCTAGTGACCAGTGTATTTTTTTTTCTTTTGTTATACTCTGGGAATTTTGTGTAAATTCTGAGGGGTGAGTGTAACAGGTATAGAAACTGTACTGTTAAATATGTATTGTTAATTAGAATTCTCACAAAATTGTTCATTTACATACACCTGATGACTGCCTAAGTGAAGTGAGTGCCTTTCCCCTTTAATTGATGTGACGTCATAAGTCAATATAATTTCCTGTTCTGTCCCCTCCTCTTCCTCTTGGCATTGTTAATGCACTGGAGAGGTGAGTTATTTGGGCTCTGATTAATCTTAATTAATCTTTATTTTAATTGTTGCTTTTATGTCTGTATTTTCACTCTAATTTATGTATATACTATTATTTGATCTATCTCTGTGGTTATTTTTGTCATTTCATCTTGTTTAAGTTATATTTTTGCATCTGGGCCTAAATGTGATATGAGAGCACGTGATAAGTGTACATCACATTTGTTTTATAGAGTAACCGAGGGCGATTCTCACTAGAGGCTGATTTTGTTTTGTTTGTACATCAGGTATGTTTTGTTACATGTATTTTATTCAATGTGATTAATTGCTCTTGGCATTGTTAATGCACTGGAGAGAGTAACCAAGGGCGATTCTCACTAGAGGCTGATTTTGTTTTGTTTGTACATCAGAATCAGATAAAAGATCCAGCAAAACTGCCGCCTGTTGTCCCGTGTCTGTCTCGACAAAGCTACACACAACGCAGACAAGTGCATAACTGGTGTCGCGAGCCACCGGTTACATAAGATAAAAAGACACACCCACGAAAAGTATTTAAACAGTAATAAATTGTAATATATAAAACAGGTTTATACTGGCAACACTGTTGCCAGTAGTTTACTGTAAAATGTATTTTTTTGTGTCACCATTGTGCTGAAGAGTAGAGCCTGTGCTTCAGTCCAGGAGAAGATCAAGAAACATTGATAATACGCTGCATGTTGCTTTATTTAACAGGCGGTGACTGTGTAGTTGCTGGTCCAGTGGAAATCTTTTTATGTACTTAAGTTGTTTAGTGGTTTCTAATGAAAGTTCTTAATTTTTTTCTCATATTATTAATGCATTACACATTTTAGTTATTACATTTAAATGACAGTTGGTCAATGTAAGGCAGTCGGTTTCTGCAAGTGAAATTAGTTTTAACTCGAGTTTTAATTTAGTGCATTTTACAGTAACAAACTGTATATTGCAGTAAAATACTGTAGATTACAGTAAAGAACTGGACAATTAACAGTAAATTACTGGCAACAGTGTTGCCAGTATTTTACTGTAAAAAAAACCTGGTAAGGTCTAACAGTGTACTTAAGTATTTTAGTGGTTTCTAATGTAAGCTCCTACTGTAGTCACATTAAAATCCAGACTCAAAACATATCTGTTTAGCTCAGTGGCGTAGGCAGACATTTTATTTTGAGTGGGCCTATAGTTTTTCCTAGAAAAAAAATGACTTAAATAATAATTAAACCTTAAAGGGGGTCGAGAAGCGCAGTGCAGCGTCTAGGACAGCTCGAGGTATCACAGACCGGACGCGCACTTTTTCAGTTTATGGCCAGTAATATTGTTATGTTTAAGGACATTATGGAATTAAGATCATGTCTGTACTTTGTTATGATTGTACTGTACAATTAAATACAATCGTTGCTGAGTCTGCAGTCTGAACACTTTACCTCAGAGCGTCCGTTAACTGAATTAATTGAGAATATCACCTGAAAATCCGATAACATCAGCAATTTTCATTCTGCTGCTGATTTCTGTAAATTAATGTAAAACTAAATGTCTATTGCAGCACAGGGTGAAGTCAGTATACATTAACGACGATTTGAGACAAATAAATATGCTCAGATATTTATAGGCCTTGGCCACGCCTGTTTTGGCGGGACGTAACGCAGAGGGCGCGAAGCGTCCTCATCGGGTCAAGCGTCACGAGAGGCCTCGCATAGGCTGCTGCTTTTGCCGCAGAGCAGCCAATAGGCGCGCAAGCTCTTCCGCCTAAGGCTGTATGCTGCTGCAAAGCATTTTACATTATTATAAAATTAAGGATTCATTTTTTGGCTTCAATATCTCAAGAAAGAATCTTTCCCGTAGCGTCTTCGACGCTGTACCCGTTCCTCTTCTAGAGAGAACCGAGGTTACGTTAGTAACCGAGTATGTTCATTTAACACTGGGGATTTTTCTGTGCAGTTTTGTTGTAGGCGATAAAACAGTCCAGCACTTTAGTTAAACTCCTTTCTATGTTGAAAAAATGAGGATTTCTCTGTTACCCTGAGCTGGCTTATTGGCCACTGGCCCACTGTCTGGCCACTCCTATGAAAATATCCTGCTCTGCCACTGGTTGAGAGTGAGAATGTGTTGCTCACTCACAGTGTATAAATATGAGCAAATGACTGACATCTGTTCAAGACTGACTCCTCATCCTACAACAGAAGTATCTCAGACATCCGGGATTTTTTCAGTATTGAACATGCACCTGCACAGGCTAATATTTTTCCTTGCCTCAATGTGTAAGTAAATATTGTTTAACTTGAATTAGGTCCAAATTGTTATTAATAGTTAATACATTAGGCATTAAAATTACAACTATTTAACATTTTAAAACATCTGTTAATCTTGATAATGTTAATTTATAGTTATTGTTCGTTCATGTCTTCACTGTTAAACATTTAAGTGTGAAATTACAGTGTATTCCAGGCTTATAATTGCATTATTTTCACAGAAATTTCACAGTAGGAATTTTCTTGAATCTAACTGGATTAAAAAGTGATTTTACTGAGTTTACAGTATTGGAAAAAGCAATTTACTGTAAACAAACAACATCATACTGTATTTCTACAGTGCATGTACTATGAAGGTACCCAGCATGCAGTGTGACATGAATGAGTTTCAGAAAATCTTCAGGGCAACAGTTTTGTACACAGCAAAATCCCCAGTGTTAAATTAACACTCCTCAGTGTTTATATGAGTCCACACTCAGAGAGTGTTAAATGAACACTGAATCAGTGTTAAAGTTAATGAGATAATTAAAGTGATTAATTGAGTCATGATTGAGCATTATTGAAGACACCTGATGATAACAAGCAGAATCACTGAAGGAGAAAATTAATGTAAAATGGTCACCATTATGGAGATAAGTATGTAGTTTAGTTGGGGTCTTGACCCTTACTGTTTTTACTTCAGAGTTTGTTTGGCTGTTGTAATTCAGTTATAGCAGCCAGATGAACAAAGAGAAAAGGTTATCCGATGGTGTTGGTTGTGTTTTAACATAATCAATAGTTGGCCTGATACACTGAACTCATTGAGAGCATAATTGTTAGAGTTACATTTATTTTATGGATTATAGCAGCACTGTCCTTGTAGAATATGCCTTTTCAGTTAAATCCAAATAATCAAAACAATTACAAAAAAAAACCTTTTTTTTTAAATTAAGGGTATAATTAAAAATATTTCTGGTAGTCACACACAGAGATCAATAATTAGCGTATGACTCTCAACAATGGTGACAAACAGATCACCTCTGAACATAAGCTCATTATTTATTCATGCAGCAATGCTTGATGGGAGCCATGAATGAGATTTGATTGGTGGCACCCAGAATGCACTGCAAAATGATTTATAATTATCACCATTGTTGAGATTCACAGGCTGATTCTTGATGTCTGTGTTTAAAATAAAAGAGTATTGCATGTGATTAAGTTTTAAGAAATTATTTGGATTACATTGTAAAAGTTAAAATTATTTAATTTACAAGGGACAGTGCTGCTATAATCAATAAAGTAACTCAGTAATTGGGATCTATACGAATTCAATGATTTAGGTTAAATGATTGAGAAATAATGATTATGTTAAAACATATCACCTTTTCTTTTTGTTCATCTGGCTGTTGTAACTCACGTTACGCAACCAAACAAAAATCTAAACCAAATAATTGAAGGGTCAAGAGCACAACTAAAGCAAACACTGATCTGCATAATGGTAACATACCAATTACCATTTTCTCCTTCAGTGATTCTGCTTGTTATTATCAAGTGTCTTCAATAATGCTCAATCAATTAATCACTTAATTATCTTTATCACCATTAACATTCAAAGTAGCTACATGAACTTCACTCATAAAAAAGAAAAAAGAAAGAAAAAAAACACCCAAATAGCAAAAAAACATCAGACATTCTAAAATTAACAGACATTGTTTAAAGCAGTTGAGATTTCTCACAATTTTCTTAAGTCTATAGACTTCTTTGTTAGAAAAGCAACTCTCTGTCATTAGACTTCTTGCTTTTTCAGCGAACTGTTTAACATCAGGAAAATATTCCTGCACGCGCACACCTCTTTTATTTTTTGTTGATCTATGGAATAACCTAATATCATCAAGTCCATAATCCCGACCAATGAACTCCCCCTGAGAAAGTGTCAACCTAGAGTCAGAAGACCCACCATCACTTTCTGTGTCCTGATCGTCTTGCACTTCACTCTTTTTACTTATTTTGGCATCAAGTATTTTATTACTCATCTTCCTTTTATGAGGCATTTTGAAAGAATGCTCTTCCTACACACAATCCGTCACACATGCTTCTTGCAATATCACTGAATTATTCTCTAAAGGACTTTCATTTTGCTCATTCCCTTTATCCTCAGAAAACTGTGCCACTCTCTGTAAATCTTTGACACTATAGACTCTGAAAGTGTTTTGGTGCGTATCGTACCCGAGTGTTCACCGTGCAGTGAAGTCGACGCAACAACACTCCCACCCATAGCCGTCACCGCCACAGCCGAGCTCGGCCCCGGCAATACCTTCTCAACTAGTTAGCAACACAATCCGCACCACCACCCTCAGTACTCTCATTCACTACGTTTGCTTCCCTTTCTGAAACTTTGTCAGGACAATTGCGAAATGTCCAGTTTTACCGCAACCAAAACACTTAGATTTTGCGGTAGTTACAAAAATAACGTATTCAGAGTTGTCAATTCGAAAATTTAGTGTCATGTCTAGCTTGACATCATTGTAGTGTATATGCCTCGGACTCTGAGTCCGTATGAATTAGCTCAAATGATCTATAGGGAATTTTAATAACTAATCATGAATATGATTAATATATTGCATATTACAGTTACATTAAATTATCGAAATTGAAGATAGACTATATGAATATATGAATAATCAATCACAACGAATTATAATTCCTCATTCATACATCAATAGTCTTATTTCAGATCGATTATGAGATAATCTTTAAGGGGAATTATGTAATCATCAAATCGGTGTTGTCCAGCAACGACCGTAGGTAAGATTAAACTATCAATTTCTCAATAAAGTTATCCCTTACAAACTCCAATAAATATTAACTTTCTGGCCATGAACATAAATTTTCTTGTGTTTATAAAATGAAAGCTACTTAATGTAGTAACTAATGAGCGCGGGTAGCGCTTGGATCTATCTCATTGACGTTTGTATTTTTATGATCGTTTAAACAGTCACCAGTCATTTATAATATATGGTTTTAATAAATGCAAAACTACAGAATATTCGGACTACACAATATCAGTGTTGGGGCTAGTTACTCAAAAAAGTAATATATTACATATTACATATTACTCTCAAAAATAGTAATGCCTTACTTTACTTTATTACTCCCTGGAGAAAGTAACTAGTTATATTACTAGTTATATTACTAGTTATATTACTAGTTATATTACTAGTTACATTTTTTTTCTTAATTACTTTATAATTGCCTGAGACGCATCAGATGGAGGGAGAACATACAAAGGAGGAGTGTTCTTAAGGGTCTTTATTACGCCAACAACAGACTGGCACTGTCTAGCACAAATAACTACAAACAACTGTCCTTGTGCAATCAAGTACAAAAAACAAGTATTAATTTCCTCAATGTTTAACAAACACCGTCTGGTGCAAACAATCAATAAATTTGATTGTCAATTTATCCCATACGGAAATGTTAAATTATTATTATATATGCTATATATATATTAACTATTTACTATTTAACTATTTATTTCAAGTCTACAGATCAAGTCTACATATCCACATTTCATTTTTGAATCTTTTATAAATAAAATGTATTATGTATTATTATTTTACCTCTTCTTGACCAGCTCATAAAAACAAAACAAATACTACACAAATTATATTTGAAAACTGATAATTATATATATGTGACATGTATGTAAAAAAAAAACTATTATACATACATAAAATATATGGTTTTATATGTCAATTATTCCATTTTCTAATAGGTTTTATATATGGGCATATATATGGTATATATTTTATATATGTGGATATATTTCATATATGTATATTTCATATATGTACATATATTACATTTCCGTATGGGATAACAAGTCCAAACTTTTTGCTGCTTGTGGGGCTGCTCATTCATGTCACTCTGTCGCTTCGCAACGAGCTTGATGTGTCCGTGCTGTCGGAAGCGGTGGAGAGCAGCTTTCTCCCCGGGCAGAGTGTGCACTTCACCGTCAAGTTATTTTCCTTCCGTTGAACATATTCAAAATAATTACTGAATCTCCACCCGTCGAAACTAGCTTTCTGTTGCTGGGAACCTTCCTCAGCTTGACGTTGTTGACGCTTTCATTTTCCCCCATCTGTCTTTGAGGATGCCGCTCTGCGGCTGGCTGCCGGGGTGTCGACCAATCGGTGATGGTATTGATACCTCGTGCCAAACCCAGACCAATCACTGTTACATTCACGCCCCTCCTCCCCTTCTCTTCTGTTCTCTGTGTTGTGTGCCTTGTGTGTGATGGTGCTACTGGCAAATGTAACGCGAGTAACTAGCTCGGGAAAACTGTAATAATATTACCATTTTCAGACGAGTAATGCCTTACACTACTAGTTACTGAAAAAAGTAATATTATTACAGTAACGCGTTACACCCAACACTGCACAATATACACCGATTATATCTATGTACATATCATACAGTTAAACAATAAGACAAACGGATAACAAATGAGAGAGGGAGAGTTGGAGAGAGAGAGAGAGAGAGTGAGAGCGAGGTCAGGGGCGCGGCGCTCGATTTGAGTGCGGGAGAGAGAGAATGAGAGAATGGGGGGCATGCGCCGAAGCACGCGCTGAGGTTGTAGAGAGAGAGAAAATGATCAGAGTTGACCATGGAACAACAACATCACAGAAACCTTGAGAGCCATCAAAATGCATCGAACCTTAAAACATTAAAACTCGTTAGAGTGGATACTTGCAAAAGGTCGTGTGTGCGTAATGTGTCTGAGAACAGCCTGCGTGTGGGCCTCCTTGGAGCAGAGTGCGCGCGCTCGTGTTGGCGGAGCGCGCTTGTCCGCGGGAGTTTCGAAGGTCTCTTGTTGTGGAGTTGCCGAAGGAATAACTCAGGGTAAGTTCGTTTCACTCTTAGGTAGAAGCGAACAAAGTAGAATTTGAAAATGAAACAAAAGACTGAGATAAAGAAAATAAAAAGACGCAAACTCCTGGAGGAGTTCAGGATGGAGACTTCACATGATGAGAGAGAGAGCCGGAAGAGCGTTTGGCTTTTAAGGAATGTAAGGATAACGCCTTCCCTTGGCGGATTGCCCAATCACCTTCAGTGATCTGGGAGCGGGAGACTTTCTTTGTCTTGTCAAGACGAGCGCAGCTGTGTAGATTTATGACAGAGCTCCGGGACTAGTCATTTCTACGACTGAAAAGAATTCATATTGTAATAATCATATCATTGCAGTCTATTATCGAGATTCAAACTCCGTTAGGTCTTAAGATTCAAAATGGTACTAAACACATCGGGTTACGGTTACAGGAATACAACGTTTGATTATTATGCATTAGTATAGACATTTAAAGTTTGATTGATGTTACACTAGGACACGTATATGCTTTCCTATGGTTTAGAAACACATCTTAACACAAAAAGGAATATATTTATTACATTTAAGAGTGACTATGGTAGCAATTCTTTTCTCTGTGTGAAGACACGTGGGTGTCTTGGTGTGTGTGTGCTTCTTTGGGAAAGGAATGTTTGGGTGTTACGTGTCTCTTTGTGTGTGTGTGTGTTGGAATGGACGAAAGAGACAACGCTCTCGTCTGGTCACACAACGAATGAAGTGTATTAGAGAATCACGATTCATTAATTTGAAAAGCAGAGAGAGAGAGAGAGAGAGAGAGAGAGAGAGAGAGAGAGAGAGAGAGAGAGAGAGAGAGACAGACAGACAGACAGACAGAGAGAGACAGAAAGACAGAGACACAGAGAGAGACAGACAGAGACACAGAGAGAGAGAGACAGAGAGACACACTAACACACTACAGGAAACATTCAGGAAAAACATAGACTGTCAAGACTTGCAAAGATTGTAAAATGATTTTTATTTTATCTAAACATTTAACTCATTGCTGATTTTTTTGGCACCGATTCATAAACTTGTTTAACTCTCTAAACATTTAACTGATTGCAATTGTTTTGCGACTCCATTTTATTTAAACTTAGGGTTTTCCACAGTTTTTCTTCTCACTTTCACAGTTCACAGCAGCCCGGAATATGGTGGGAGGGACGCACAGGATTCAAACGATCAAAAAAACATTCATCAAATATAATAGGAAGACCCAAAAAAGGGGTATAACAACTTCAAATGATCAAACTAACTGTCAAAACCATTCATCAAATATAATAGGAAGACCCAAAAGGGCCATAACAACTTCAAAAGCCAAAAGCTTCTGTCAAAAACATGACATAACAACTTCAAAAACCAAAAGCTTCTGTCAATACCACATGATCGATAGATACAGGTCAAACAAACTGTCAAAAACATGACATATTATACCAGAGGGGAAACCCATCCATCATGTTGACAGAAGATGGAATTATACCAGAGGGGGGTGGGGTAACCCTAAGGTCAAAGGTCATCATTTTGACATAAGCCCCATCATATCACTACTATCAAGTGTCAATGTAATTACATTTTTAATTATTATCATAAAAAAAAAATCTGCCGACATTCGGACTGTCCAATCCGCAAACAGCCGCTGACTGTCTGGTGCCCCAGCCAGCAGAGCCATGTGGGGCCCACATGGGTTTGACCTGGGCTATCTAACTGGGACCTTGTCAGTTTTGTCCATGTAGGCCCCACATGGGTTTGCCCAGATGAAATGAACACTGCTCAGTGTGCACACTACAGGCTGTTAAATGTAACACTGATCAGTGTTGGAGTTAATGAGATAATTAAGTGATTGAATAATGATTGAGCATTATTGATGAACACCTGCTGTTAACAAGCAGAACCACTGAAGGAAAGAGAAACACAAGAACTACTTCCAGCCACAGCTTTAGATGAAATCAACTGAAGATAAAATACACTAAGGCTATGTTTACACGTGGCCGGTTATTTTCATAAACGGACATTTCACCCTCTCCGTTTTCAGAAAAGTGTTCGTTTACACGAACCCGTGTATATGCCGTCAAGAGCATGCCAAACCTCTAGATGGCAGTTGTAACAAGAAGCTCAAGCCCACGTTAGCCAATCAGAATCCCGAAAATATAGGTCGCACTTTTGACGCAGTGCAAGTTCTGTCGCATACTGTGACGTCGCTGCCTAAAACTCAGTTTTTTTTCAGTGTACATGCAAACGTGCAAACGTGCAAACGGAGTTTTCCAAAATCTCCACTCTGGCCGGAGTTTTTAGAAAGAATCGTTTTCAGAGGAGAATTCTCCGTTTGCGTGTAAACGAGGGGCACAACCGAAGGAAAATGTCTCCGTTTTTCAAAATAACCATGTACGTGTAAACGGGGCCTAAATCTCTCAGGATCGGATTAAACAACTCCACAAACAGCATTACCAGCTTCACTTATTACTAACCAGACTGTCTTTAGTTCTGTCAGACTCTGACAGATCCTGAGAGATTTGGTGTATTTTCTCTTCAGTTGATTTCATCTAAGGCTGTGGCTAGAAGTAGTTCTTGTCAAACCCATGTGGGCCCCACATGGCTCTGCTGGCTGGGTGGTATCAAGGTTGTACGTCAGGCTCGCGCCTCATGAGGAGAAATGGAAACAAATGAGCACAGCTCACACAAATAGACTCCATGAACATACAGCGGTAAAAATGTATATGGAGTTTTTATATTCATAACATGATATATATTGACTGTTTTTGTTCTATTTGAGCAGCAAAAATAGTTCCAAACAAAGATCATATAGCAAAACCAGAACGCATCTCACCAGACCACGTAATCGTGTTTTCCTTACTGAATGATTCAGCGTTTTGAACGAATCGGTTGAGTTAAAGATTCAATGACCCAAACTGCCTCATCCCTGAATTAATCAGTTGTTTGAACGAATTGTTTGAATAAATGGCTCAATGACTCACTCATTAAAACGGTCGCCTGCCGCCACCTACTGGTGGTTTAGTTTCTCTTTTAAAAGTATCATTCTTTCCAATAATTAATATTTGTATATTCAAAAAATATTTAAAACAATCTCATAACATTATTTAATGCAGTTGTAATTTTCACTGTAAATTATTTCATTTGATTGGTAACAGCCATATTGTGTCTTGTTATTATAATTTAATTTATTGATCAAATTGAAGAATTTAAATGAAAAATGAAAGATGAAGCATATATTTAAAACGATTAGGGAAAATGCTCTTTAAAAAGTTTA
>JARPMJ010007828.1:0-39603 GCA_033366665.1 Phoxinus dragarum | reverse complement strand
TTTAAACATAGAACAGTACTTAATCACTTAAATCCATTAACCATCTTAAACGCAGCAACCTAGCTGCTTAGAAATTTAGATCACATCCGTACATTCAGTGCACAGTTACTTCTGTAGCCGGATCCATCGGCCCTGTATGGTGGAGACTAAAATCGGGCAAAGAAATCACTGTTCCTATAATAAACAAGTCAAAAACAGTATTATTTTAAAGACTTCTTTAAAGTCATTCAGTTTTACTTTTAAACATTTACAATTTGCCCTAATTGTATAAGATCCTGTAACATTATTTCTTTTTAACATCTCTGTGTCTATGATTTTCAACTGAAACACTGTGCTTTACCATAAATAGCTTATTATCACTTATGACACAGGCTCAGATATAAGCTTTTAGCTGACATTGAATGAGAGAGAGACTCTTGAGGTATTCAGTATTGGTAAAACAGATCAAGAAGAGATGTAGAAGGGACAAGCGAAAAAGGCTTTTCTCTACCTCCACGGATGACAAGGAGCAACCAGGGGATACGTTAATTAACTTCTCAGATAAGTTACTTTCAAAACCTTGTATTACTGCTCGGAGCAAGGGGCTTTCCTTTATTCCTACTACTGTGTTACGCTTCCAAAGAGTCAGCGCAAATAAGGAGAGAATTAATACGTTTACATTACTAACATCTGCACTTTATTTCACATTATTCTTTTAATTAAGCCGTCGGTCGGCCATTCCCAGCTAGTTGTATCGATGCGAAACCATCAGGACAGCCGCGCCGAGCCCGAGCAGAAGACACGCCGCCAACCACAACCCAACAGCTTTTGTAGGGATGAAGAAACTGCGCACTGGTGTTCCCCATCACGCCGCAATCAGCTGCAGTCACCTGCAGACAATCAACCACAACACACATCCACACACACACAAAACAAGGAAGGACCGACAGGTACGTCACACCTTCCCCCATAAAAAAACTCGAATTATAAGGCACACCCCGCAGGAACCTCCATGTATCCAAGCATAATGAGGTCACTCTGACCCAGCGTCAGAGCCCATCTCCTTAGCCACCGTGCCAACACTATTCCCCGACCTGGAAAAGAAAAGCATGATAGCACAAGAGTTACTGTATTACTCCGTCTTTATTAAGACACAGGTGCCCGGGACAATGCATCCGCCAAAACATTTTCAGTTCCCTTTATATGGCGGATCTCCAAATTATAAGGTTGTAGAAATAATGACCAGCGCATCAACCTCTGATTAGGATTTTGAAGGGTCGCCAAAACGTAAGGGGATTATGATCACAAATCACAACTGACGTACCACCCCCTCCCACATAAACGTCAAAATGCTGAAGTGCCCAAACCAGCGGCAATGCCTCTTTTTCAATAACTGAATAATTCAGCTGATATGACAAGAACTTCCTCGAAAAGAAACATACTGGGCGTTCCACTCCCTCATCATCATCCTGTAAAAGGACAGCTCCCGCTCCTACCTTGCTAGCATCTACATGCATCTTAAACGATCTATCCCACTGAGGAGCGGCAAGGACTGGACCACTAGTAAGAAGCGCTTTAACATTCTCAAAAACATTTTGACATATTGAACTCCACACAAATGTACGTGACGCCTTCAACAGATCAGTCAATGGAGCAACAATATCTGAAAAATTCCTGCAAAAATTTCGATAGTACCCCACCATACCTAAGAAACGCATCAACTCCCGCTTCGTACAGGGCGAAGGATACTTATTGATGGCCTCAATCTTTGCATCTACTGGACGAACAACGCCATGACCAACGACCTTGCCAAGATATGTCACCGTGGCCTGAGCGAACTCACACTTCGCTAAGTTTACTATGAGCCAAGCCTCTTTCAAACGGTTGAACAAAGCCTGAATTCGGAGTAAATGTTCCTCCCATGAATCACTATACACAACTAAATCGTCCAAGTAAACCGCACACCCCTCAAGCCCAGCTACCACCCGATTCATTAACCGTTGAAATGTGGCCGGGGCATTTCGCAGACCGAAACTCATAACATTATAGGAATATGCCCCATCTGGAGTAATAAAGGAAGCGATCTCTCGAGCACGTTCGGTCAACGGGACCTGCCAATATCCTTTTAACAAGTCAAACTTGCTAAGATATTTCGCTGTACCCACCCGATCCACGCAATCCTCAATACGTGGGAGCGGAAACGAATCTGGTTTAGTAATCGCATTTAATTTTCTATAGTCCGTACAGAATCTAGATGTCCCATCCTTTTTCTTTACTAACAAACAAGGTGATGACCAACTTGAAAGTGATGGAACGGCTAGATTATTATCAATCAAATACTCCACCTCCAACTCCAGTTGTTTCCTTTTCTCCCACGGTACTCTATAAAAGCGCTGACGTATCGGAGGGGAATCACCCACATCAATATCATGCTGTACTACATGCGTCTGCAAAGGGACATCGGAAAACAAGGCCGAATACTCACGAATTAACTTACTCAACTCAAAACCCCTTTCAGTAGGCAGATGTTCCAGGAACATTGACAAATTTGAGAGATTGACAATCTCTCAAAGTTTCCGAATTACTTAACCGAGGACACAGAACACAGTCTTCCGGTTCTATGGCCTCCTCATAATCGATCAAAGGCAACCCGTCCATTGCTGAGCTCTGATCCACGGACAAAGCAACAGAACCGGTTTCATGAGATGATGCCCGTCCTTCCCGCACATAATAAGACTTTAGCAAATTCACATGACATAACCGGGTTTTAGTTCTTCTCTCTGGCGTACTGATGACATAATTTTCATTGGATTCCCGTCGTAAAATTACGTAAGGACCGGCAAACCTAGCTTTAAGCGGAGATGAAACAACCGGCAACAAGGCCAATACCTGATCACCCACACAAAAAGAACGAGCTTCCGTCCTACGATCATACAAACGTTTCATTTTGGATTGTGCCTGTTCCAGGTTCACCTTCGCCACTTTAACCGCTTCAAAAAGACGCCTTTTAAAACCATCCACGTATTCGGTCAACTTTTTCGGTGGTTCAGTAGGCACCCAGCCATCTCGCAAAACCGCTAACGGCCCACGAACAGTATGCCCAAAAACGAGTTCATTAGGGCTAAACCCAGTACTCTCCTGAGTCATTTCTCTGGCCGCTAACATAAGCCAGGGTAAGCCTTCCTCCCAATCTCGATTCAATTCCGTACAGTACGCACGTAATAAGGACTTAAGTGACTGATGAAAGCGTTCTAACGCACCCTGACTTTGCGGATGATACGACGTTGATATATTATGCTTAATATTAAGTTGACGTAAAACTTCCTCAAACACACCAGAAGTGAAATTAGTACCCTGATCCGACTGTATGATTTTAGGTATTCCGAAAACCGACATAAATTGAGACAATGCTTTAATCACAGATTTTGCCGTGATTGACCTTAACCCAAAGGCAGCAGGATACCGCGTAACCTGACACATAATGGTCAGCAAATATTCACTGCCCGATTTAGAACGGGGCAAAGGTCCAACACAGTCCACTATGAGGTGATTAAACGGTTCACCTCCAGCGAGAATCGGTAGCAAAGGAACCGGCTTTGGATTTTGATTAGGCTTACCCATCACCTGACATGTATGGCACGTTCGTATATATTTGGACACATCGCGTTTTAGGCGAGGCCAAAAGAAATTACGCATCACACGGTTGTTAGTCTTCTTCACTTCAAGATGTCCAGATAAGTCATCATGAGCGAGTTTCAGCACCATCGAACGAAACAGCGTCGGAATTACTACTTGGACCACAGATTCCTTCAGGAACGCTTTGACTTGAGGTGTCCATTTTCTTACCAAAATTCCCCCACGAATAAACTACCCCTGTGCAGCACTGTCGTCGGTCATTACCTGTGAAAATAGAACATCAAGAGTGGAATCGGTCTTTTGTTCCTTAATCAACTCACCCGGAGACACTGAGAGAAGAGCATGTGGCCACAAGATGCCTTCATCTGCCCGAGACGGTTCTGCACTCTTTGTAGTCGCAGCAGCTTGACTAGCCGCACGCGTAACCGCACATGCTGAAAAAACATCAGATAAACTCCGCACACTCTCATCAATATCTCCAGTAGAAACAGGTTTGGACGAAACAATCAAAGGTAAGGACACATCACTCCAAACCCGCCCCCCAGCCAGATTGTTACCCAGAATCACTGAAATCCCTTGCACTGGAAGAGCTGATCTTACCCCCAATTCAACTTCACCTTGAATTAAATGGGAATACAAAACAACCTTATGTAAAGGTACAGACATTTTAGTCATACCTATTCCACGAATCAACAGAGAATCACCAGTAAATGTTTCATTTGAGAAAGGCAGTACCGATCCCAAAATAAAAGAAACCGAAGCACCAGTGTCTCGCAAAATTTTCACCGGAACTCTCTCACCCTGCGGAAGTGACACAAAACCATCAGAAACAAAAGGTAAAAACTCAATTTGAACAACCAGTTTTATTAATTTCTCCCACATCTGATGCGAAGCACGGGGGAACTGGACCACCATTCATGGGAACTACAGCAGCCAACGCCGATGGCTTGGGCATACTATAGCGGTTTCGATCTTTTACTTTAAGTACAGGGCAATCTTTCTTCCAGTGACCATGACCGAGACAATAGTTACAAATTAGAACCAAATCGGAATTACCCACCAATCTCGTATTCCCATAACGTGAGGATGTAGACATACCTGAAGACTGATTCGACAAAGCCAACCTTTTCCCAGTACATTCATCCTCCAAGCGGCCAACACCAAAGCAGGATCCATGTATCAACTCATATTCATCTGCTAAAACGGCTGCTTCAGCCGCTGTAGACACCTTACGCTCTGCAATATACACAGCCGTTTGACTAGGCAGCGTGTTCTTAAACTGCTCCAAAACAAGCAAATTGACAAGCTCCTCATACGACTCCACCGCAGATGCACTGCACCAACGTATAAACCACAATCCTAATTCACGTGCCAATTCTACGTGTGTTTGAGCAGAACGTTTCCTCAACCCACGAAATTTCCGGCGATATGCCTCCGGGACCATTTCATATGCTTTAAGAACGGCACTTTTAACCTTCTCATAATTCTGACTATCAGACCAGCTCAAAGCAGAATAAGCTCTCTGCGCCTTACCCATCAGAACACATTGTAACATCAAGGTGCGTTCTGTTTCAGGCCATTTTTGTTTATCCGCAACCCGTTCAAATAACACAAAAAAAGTATCTACATCCTCTTCATCAAACAAAGGCATCAACCGCAAATTTGCTGCCACATTAAAATTAGGAGCAAGCAGACCACTCTCCACCCCTTCATGTAGATCACCTTCACGCCACATTCTTACCTTACCCTCTTTCATAAGGTCAAGACGCTGTTGTTCCATATCTAACTTTCGTTTTTCTAAAACCTGCTGTGCCAACATAGTCTCCTGTTCTAGTTCTCTTCTCAATTTCCATCTGAAACTCCATTTTACGCTGTTCCATTTGGAGAAGAACTAATTATTTTTGTTGCTCAAACGACAGCGATACAGACGGAGAAATAGTTCCCGGTAAATCTACCACCTCTGCTACAAACGACATAATTCCTTCATTTACAAGTGCAACCTTTAAAACCGTTCGAATACTCTTTCAATTTTTTATCATTCGTGGACAGACTGACCCCATAATGCACTGCAACTTCAATCAACTGATCTTTCGTTAATAAATTTAACCCTTGCTCAGACGGACTCTCAATAAATCCAATTATTTCGATAGATGTCATATTTATTGATCAGCCTACTTTATAGCCCAATGAATAATTCCATACAACATAGCTCTTTAAAACAAACAAATGAAGTCTTACTGAACTACTACCACAACTGCACAACCACAAAAAGATGCCCTGGGGATCCAACTTCACACCCTCCCTACAAAAAATAATAATAATAAAAAAAAAAAACTCTAACTAAGTAGACCCTAATCTTCAAGCATACAGTGGCGGGTTTTTATGCACCTGATACCGCAAGTCGAGCAGAACAACCAATTAAATCGGCGATTCCTTCCAACCTCGGCGTGCTCCCGAGACTAAGCTCTAACCACTGATCTGCCCAAAACAAAAACAACAAAAAACCCGACACATCCCACGAAAGGAAATGCCGCTAAATCCTAACAGTGAAGTTAGACCCACGGCATCCCACTAAATCCAATAGCTACAGTTGCGGACAAATAGTCTACTACTCAAAAATAAATGCACTCGTCTCTCCTACTAATTTCACGAGCCAAAATATAATAAAATAGCCTATACACAAATTCGATTCAAATGATCTCGCCAAAACCAATCCCAAACAATACAAATCCAAAACAAACAACAACCCAAACTGTTGTCTACTTACCAACTTACAGAGGAGAAAGAAAAAAAAACTATGAATATTTCGGACGAGCCCCCATGTTACGCTTCCAAAGAGTCAGCGCAAATAAGGAGAGAACGAATACGTTTACATTACTAACATCTGCACTTTATTTCACATTATTCTTTTAATTAAGCCGTCGGTCGGCCATTCCCAGCTAGTTGTATCGATGCGAAACCATCAGGACAGCCGCGCCGAGCCCGAGCAAAAGACACCCCGCCAACCACAACCCGACAGCTTTTGTAGGGATGAAGAAACTGCGCACTGGTGTTCCCCATCACGCCGCAATCAGCTGCAGTCACCTGCAGACAATCAACCACAACACACATCCACACACACACAAAACAAGGAAGGACCGACAGGGACGTCACAACTGAGGCCCCGTTTACACGATGGGAAAACGCAGATATTTCTCTGCGTTTTGGCCTGTCATTTACACGAAAACGCCGTTTTTATCCCAGAAAACGATCATTTCTAAAAACTCCGGCCAAAGTGGAGATTTCTGAAAACGCTGGTTATATGTTGTCGTGTCAACTGGGAGAAACGGGGTTTTAGGTTCTCTCTTGTTGATTCTGAGGATTCTGATTGGCTTGCATGGCTTTATCCTTCTCCCTACACTGCCGCCCATAGGTTTAGCATAGTTATAAAGGCGCTCGACGGCGTATTTATGCGGGTTGTGTGCACGATGTTATTATTGAAAACGGAGGGGGAAAAATATTCGTTTCTCTAAATACCCGGCTATGTGTAAATGTGGCCTGAAACCAATGATTTTGATACTATGATTGACTTTCAGAAATTTTTTAGAACCCTGACACTTCGGGAGTTCTTTGGTACAAATGATCAGTCGTTTCCATCTAATGTTGTTCTGCCTGTTACCACACAGGGCAGTGTTACTCTTGAACAGTCCATTGCTCGTCTTCCTTTCAAAAGAAAATCTACCTTTATTCCACCTAAGAATAGAAATTCGTCCTTGGATACCTATTGTAGGCTTGTGGAATTTGATGTAAATAATTTACTTAAGAACAAAAGGCAATATAAAGTCTACAATAACTTGTCGAAATTGGAGAGGGATGCTTTATTTGATCTTAGCAAAGATAATACGGTGATAGTGCGTCCTGCAGATAAGGGTGGAGCGATTGTACTCCAACGAGCTTCAGATTATGAAAAAGAAATTTGCAGACAATTGAATGATCATGTTTTTTATGAAGCCTTACCTGCTGACCCTACTAATGAAATGAAAGCGTATATTAATTCTAAATTATTGTCACACTTTGAAAACGGTGAGTTCAGTAAAAATGAATATGATTTTCTCAAAGTAGATTTTCCAATTACACCCATTTTATACACCTTGCCTAAGGTTCACAAAGGACTAGAAACTCCTTTGAAAGGTCGTCCTATTGTGAGTGGTATTGGTAGTCTCACTGAGAACATTTCTTCTTATGTGGATTTTTATATCAAATCATTTGTACCCATGCTGCCATCTTATGTAAGAGATTCTATGGACTTTATTGAATCATTATATGGTGTTGACTTTTCTGTTGATGATGTGCTTCTTGCTACTTTTGATGTTCAGAGTTTATATACCAACATCCCTCACACTGAAGGTTTACTTGCTCTAGAACAATTCTTAACACAAAGATTTGTGGATGAAAAACCTAGCACAGCATGTTTATTAGATTTGACTTATATTGTCTTGACTAACCATTTTTTTCGTTTTCAAGATGATTTTTATTTACAAGTGATGTTGAAGATTTTATTATTTAGAAAATAAGTAATTCAGCTATATATTAGTACACCATTATTTCCTCTGTGTGTCTTTGGTTTGACTTTTGGGGGGCTTACAGAAAGGTCAGAATAGCTGATGCAGCAGTGAATTCTATTTAAGTGTGTCACATGGTGCAAGACCCTATCTATAGGATGTATGACCATTTTTGGAGGCGATGTATGTATATATGTGAAAAGCTAACCGGTGTTCGGGAGTCATCTCCCGCGGGGAGTCATCTCCTGCGGGAGGTTGCTCGGCTTTGTTTTGTTAAATAAAGTCTACAATATTTCTGGTATCAAAGATCTCTGAGAAGTGATTTCATAAAAAGATTGAAACCACAACAAATGGCGACCACGAAGGGACTTGTTAGGAGCTGAAGGAACCACAAAGGGCATCTCTGGTGACCGGCACAGACAACAGTGACCACTGTACTTTGAGGTGAGCATTTTTGCTTTTGTGTAAAGTATGTGTTGGTCACCAGCTGCCCTGAAGTGGTAAGAAAAGCTTCTTCAAATTTAAAAGAACTAAAACAAAACTGAAAAAGGGGTCTTTGATTCCAGAAATGATTGCATGCAGTTTGATTTCTAAAAAGAAGGCCTTGTAGATATCAAGTAGTTTGTAATAGCGCGGGGGAGCTCCCAGTAGTGTTTACCAGTGCTTCATGATCCTGTGTGGATTTTGTGAACACTGGTGTTGCTGATTTGGCGCTAAGGTTTTGTTGTACGAATATGCAAGAATCTGTGTTTTGCTTTATTAAGAGGGCCTCGATGGATAATATGCAAGAGCATGCATACAGATGATTTGTATTTACTTATAAGGATATCAGTTGATTTATCTGTGTTTTTGCGTTTCAAGAGGGCCTTGATGGATGATTACGCAAAAAGCATGCACACAGGGTGTTTTTCTTGTAAGTGGGCATTGAATGATACAAGAATAGCATGTACACAGAAGAAGATTTTATGTTGTCAAGTGGGCCTGGATGGATGACAACCGTACTGATAAGGATATCAGTTATTATTGATCTGTGTTTTACTTGTAAGTGGGCCTTGAAGGATACAAGTAAATAGCATGTGCACAGATGAAGTTTTAGCCTATGGTTAAAGAGGTATTGTTTTTTCACTGTGTTGAGGAAGTGAATCAGTGAATCTTAGAGGTATTGTTTTTTCACTGTGTTGAGGAAGTGAATCAGTGAATCTTAGAGGTATTGTTTTTTGCTGTGTTGAGGAGGTTAAACAGTGAATATTTAATGTAGTGTTTAAAAAATAAATAAAATAAAAATTTGAGAAGTAGCGAATAATTCAGATCTGACAGGGAATAGAGTACAGAATAGGGTGTGTGTGTCTGTGGGATCCTGTGTCTTGCTTGACTGTGCCTGTGGGTAAAAATAGTGACCCCCCTGACCCTGGTCACTTGAAAAGGGACAAAGAATGTGTGAATGAGATTTAGAGACATGTATAAATTGTTTGAAGATATTAACTCTGCAGATTATTGCAGTATGAAATAAGAAAAAAATATATATATAATATATATATTTAATCAATAAATGTAGCCTAATAATATATATATTAATAGATCAATATAAATAAGATTGCACGTGCTTAATATATTATATGATATATCTGAAGACGTCTAAAATTCTCATTATCTCATTATCCCTGAAGACAGAGTGGAAAAAATTATTCCATTGCAGATAATTAAGTTTGTGTTAAGAAAAAATAAGTTGTGCAGTGTGCTGAAGGTGATCAAGATTGGGTGACTAAGTTTCAACAATCATAAACATTTTACAGGAATCTTAGAATTGTAGTAAATGGGAATTGTTGATTCAATAATTAAAAAGAAAAGATAAGATAAGAGGAATTCCTTGATGTTGGTTGAGAAAAATGTTATTCACCATGCTAGATTATTTGAACACAGCATGCAAAAATAGAAGAAAGATTGAAAGCTGATTTTATGATAGGGAAAATTTAATTATACTTAGATAATCAAAGTTAGATTATTGCTGATATTGAAAAACAGAAATAGCTTGCTTTTTCCTGCAATGAAGAACTTGCTTTACTAAAAATAGAATGGAAGAACTGCTGTTGTCAACCAGTGAGATTTTTATATAAAAGAACTAGAAAAAAAAAAAAAAAAAAGATGGTTAAAAAGTGAAATTTAGATAAAGAGCTAATAGCTCAGGCACAATTGGACCTAGTATTTTTAAAAGTTAAAATTGATTCATGCAGATCTCTGAGTGTTCAAATTTCAGATGGCTTCAATGACAGTTTCGAATGAGGCCAAAGGAGATGGCTTCAATGACAGTTTCGAATGAGGCCAAAGGTCAAAAGACTTGACTGCAGAAAGAAGAAGACAGAAGTGGGTGAGGGGCTTTGAGCTCCCCTCCTGAAATTGACTTTCTGGAAAGCTCAACAAGGAGAAAGACTGATTTAATGCTGGAAAAGGTGAAACTTTCACTTGAGACTTTTCCTAAGGACAAAGAGAAAATCCTGAGATGCAAAACTCAGGCAGGATCAACTTCAAAGCCAAAACTGAAAAGAGGCAGAGAAATAGCAGAGCCTAACACCAGGCCTTTGAGTGACAGCATCGGCTGACGACACATGCAGAGCGACAGCCAAGAAGCTTCAACAGACTGATGATCTAAAAACAGAAGAATGGACCCTTACGGGCACCACAGGTGTGGCCTCCTCAATGATCACTCTAGAGACTGCTTCAAATTTGGTTAATTATTATGTTAACTTTATTCATTTTGATTATTCACTGGTCTAAGAGCAATTCTTTATATTCTCTGCTAAACTAACCCTCTCTGCTTTTTCAGTAGGTACAAGTCCAGCCCTATAAAAAAAAAGAAAATATGAAGACAGACAGAAATGGGGTGCTCAAACTCACCAAATAATTAGAACGGAGGCTGGATTTGGTATAGTGAGGGCTATTAGATTAAACACTATAGGGCTAAAAGCATGATAGAATTATTCTCTGGCAAAGAAAAATATAGACACAAAATGTCAAAGCATGACTACTATTGTTGACAAAGCAATGATACTGGTCACTCCATCTTGTTTTGGTAATTTCCAGAGATAGATTGGAGGAAAAAGTTACTCCAAAAGTCCAAAATTATGAAGTCACAAACGTCAAAACTGGGATAATGAGTTGGAAATCTTACTGGCCAAGAATCCAAGATTATGCAGAGATCTCCAAATTTCTTCTTAAAAGCAGCTCATGAGCAAAGACAAAAATAATATGAAAGAAAAATTAGACCAACTAGGCCTATTATTCTAAAAAATATAGAGGATATTCGAGTTTATAAAAAAAAAAAAAAAAAAAGGTTTTGTACAACCGGTGTTAAACGGAAACCTTATGATCATGGAAACTTCTCAATAGTGATTGGACATAGTTGTGTTGACCTGATCCGGCCTTGTGGATTCCACAGCTAAAATGATAAGTTCTGCATTTAGAGCAGAACCTGCTGCAGCAGCCACAGGAGTGTGTGTGATGGCCAATGCGTGTGACTGAGTATGAATGGAGTGAGAGATTGTGTTTGAAGAGACAGAGGCAAATCAATTATTTTGCCAATACAGCTGTATTGAAAATTGAATATGTGGGCCCACAGGGCAAACTCTGCCCAATAAAATAATGACCATGGATGAATTTGATTAAATTTCCTGGTTGAAACTGTAGTGGCAATAGAAAAAGAGAAAAAATTGGGTAAAAACAGTGCCACATTTTGCGCAGCGCATAACACATCTTGCTTTCCTTTCAGAATATCATGATGGAGCCTAAAACATCTGACTTTCTTTTCAGCATATTGTGATGGAGCTGATTATTTGTCAAGTATGAAATAATGTCTTGTAACTTCTGTCTTGTAAAGTGGGTTGAGTGTTGTCCAAGATGAATAGTGTGCTGATAGTGGGACTCAAAACCATGAGATAACTGAGTTGAGTTGACTAATTGTAAAAAGTACAGTTGAAATTGAATGTGAGAAAAATGTAAAGAAGGTGCAAATATGAAGATAAAAAGCCAAATTTATATTAAAAAAGGGAGTATATGGGTTCAAGCCCTGCTGCTAATGAAAGGAAACCACTCAGCCCACATGACCATTCTACAGGTAACACCAAGAAGGACAATGGGCCAGATGAGCAGATGATTTAATATATGTTGTTGTCACTAACAGAAATAATTAAGATTTCATTCACAGATGACAGTAGATCACTTCCAGGAAGGTTTCTGAGATGGTTCTAACAAAGAACCAGTGACTGTGCATTGTAATCTCAGAAGAGGCTCAAAAGAGGCTTGTGCATCGATCAGCAAAGTGACATTTGAGTCCATGCCTCAACTTAAAATACACCAACAAGCCTCAACCCCCTCCACAACAGAAAGTGAGGGATCAATGATCTTCCCTTGCAAATGAGAGGAAACAACTCATTGCAACAACTCAAAAAGATCAACATTAATGGAAAGTGGAGACAAACTTGACCAGAAACACAGGAATGAAAAGTTGCAGAATGTGGGAAATTCACAAGGAGTTGTGCAAAGAAGAGAAGCAACAGAGTGAAAGAGATGAGTACAAGTTCAAACAATACTCAACATCAACCAAACTTTTCTAAAAATGTAATGTTAAAGCCCTTGAATATTAAGTAGCAACTTAATAATAACCCCACCAGAACAAATTGATTGAAGAGAGAAAATGTATGGTATGATGATAAAATGAATGTTAACGACTAATTCAAGAAATTTACATAGAATAATGGGAATTAAGACAATTCATAAAGGAAAAAAAAGAAAAAAAAGAAAAAAAAAAGAACTAAAAGACATTTTAAAAAAAGATCCAAAAGGGTACTCAGATGCAACTTGTCAATACAGGGGTATACCTAATTAGTTTAAGGCTACAGTTGAAATTAAAACAAGTATTAAGACTGGCTATTAACAAATATTCGATTTTAATTTTAATTCATAAGATTATGTTATGATTCAATATGCTATTGACTAAATAAAATATTAAGTAGTGCTAATAGAACAACAAATTTAATTGGAAGTTAATCGAATTCAATAACAAGCAGGCACTTAAGAACAATCTATGGTACCAGAGAGGGTCAAAAAGATATTTGACATTCAAATGAATGAATTGTTACACCAACATCACTTTTGAATATTCTCAATCCAGATGCGCAATGGTTTTGCCCAGTGCGCAAGGGGGGAATAAGGAGAGATTAAGAATGTGAAATTTGTGGGAAAAAAACAAAGTTAAGAAAGGAACAGCAACACAAATAGGCGAGAAGGACTATTAAATAAACTTGATAATGGATTATGTGGACATGATATAGACGGGTAAAGGCAATGTTATTAGCAGAGGAAGGGCAGATGCAGAAATTACATTTCTAACAGAGAAGTATTCCTTAGATTTGAAATGCTATCAGAAATAAGTTCAGATAATGGGTTAGCAGTTATTCCAAGAATATTGAAGCTTAAAATGTATTGTATACGAACACTTAAATTGCACACAAGGAAGTTTTAATAATAATTAAGTTATAATGCTTTATGTTTTAAATGGTTGATATAAAAATTATGGTTTTAGATTTACAGAAAAAAGAAATGTACATATAATGAATATGTAAGGTAGTGGAAAAGTTATTATTTTTTCTAATTGTCTAATGAGTTTATTGAATGACTTTTATGAGGTAAATGTAACATTGCTCTAAAGCTTTCTTAGTTTGAGTGATTACATGTGACATAATTAGTTTATTCATGATAGTTTATTTAGAAATTAGTAGAAAGGAAGAAAAGGTATTCAGTTAAGAACCGCTTGAACTGAGGAGCTCCAATGAGGAGCTATAACGCAAGATTAAAAATGTCTAAATGGTATTTATTGTTACATTTTGGTAATAAAATAGACAGAATTTAAAATATGAAACTTTATAACAAAGCACAAAGCGATTTAAAGGATATAAGGTGCACTAAAATGTTCTCAACTAAAAATGATTGACTAAAAGATGGATTCTTCCAATTTAAGAATTTATATTCCTTCATAAAAATAAGAAGCAATTAAAAATGAGAAAAATAGGTATTTAACCCAGCCCTAATTTAAATCCATATGGATAGGAAATTAGGAATGTTTTCTGAAGTTGCAATATTGAAAGGTGGTTATTATTCTGTTGTGTACTTCCCATAGTAAGATCATTAGTTGTTAAAATCACTGTTAAACAAATGGAAATGCTGAAATATCAAGATAATGAAAATTAATTTTAAAGGGCAACCAATATTATTAAGATTGGGCTTATAAACCAAATTTAAATGTACAAAAATTGGATGTTGATTCAAGTACCTCAAATAAAGATGAAGAAGATGATTGATGAGCCAGACCCTGGGAGTCTGGGTTGAAGAGGATATCTACACCGCAAGAATACTTTTAAATGTATAAGGGATTTTTATGTTTGACATACTCTACTGTGACAATAACAGGCAATACTGAACCAACTTTATCCACACACTTATAACAATGTTTTTTGTTTTATTAGGGAGAATTCGAAGTCTTTTACTTTCTCCATTGAATGAAAGAAAGAAAAAATATATGGAGAGAGATGTTTGGCTCGAATGCTCCTCCCGAGTGTGGTTACATAATCTAGTCATTGGAAAAGAGACTGGGTGACTTGATTTAGTCACTAGGTAGCATAAGTGAGGGGGCTGGATTTTGAAACTACACTCTGGAAAAGGATACTAAAAGTGGGGCTTAGATAAGCCCCAGAGGAGGGAATGTTGAAGATTTTATTATTTAGAAAATAAGTAATTCAGCTATATATTAGTACACCATTATTTACTCTGTGTGTCTTTGGTTTGACTTTTGGGGGGCTTACAGAAAGGTCAGAATAGCTGATGCAGCAGTGAATTCTATTTAAGTGTGTCACATGGTGCAAGACCCTATCTATAGGATGTATGACCATTTTTGGAGGCGATGTATGTATATATGTGAAAAGCTAACCGGTGTATTCTATTTAAGTGTGTCACATGGTGCAAGACCCTATCTATAGGATGTATGACCATTTTTGGAGGCGATGTATGTATATATGTGAAAAGCTAACCGGTGTTCGGGAGTCATCTCCTGCAGGGAGTCATCTCCTGCGGGAGGTTGCTCGGCTTTGTTTTGTTAAATAAAGTCTACAATATTTCTGGCATCAAAGATCTCTGAGAAGTGATTTCATAAAAAGATTGAAACCACAACAGTGAAAGGTACTGCGATGGGTAGTAAAATGGCACCTAACTATGCTTGCTTGTATATGGGAGTTTTTGAAAATGACTTCATTTTAAATTAGTCAAATTCTTCTTTTTTTCCTAAGATTTTGCTTTACAAACGGTATATTGATGACATTTTTATGATCACTAAGGCCACACCTGCAGAGATGTCGATGTTTTTGAATTATCTTAACTCAAGGACTGAGCATGTGAATTTCACTATGGAATGCGATCCATTTAGCATTATAATTTCCTTGATGTTCGTGTGTACATATGTGACGGGAAACTCCATACCGATCTGTACCGAAAACCAACGGATCGTAATACTTTTTCAAGAGGTGATAGTTTCCATCCTAGACCTTTAATTAGGAGTTTACCTATCAGTCAATTTAAGCGTGTGCGTAGAGTTTGCAGCACAGATGAATCTTACACTCAACAATCCACTGATTTAACAAAAAGATTTCTGAATCGTGGTTACCAAAAAGAATGGATTGAAAATGCCAAAAGTAAATTCAACGAGACATCTCAAGTGCAGTGTTTACGAACAAAGCATGACAATAAAACGCAATTTCTTAATGCTCCCATTTGTACTACGAAGTACTCCGCATTAGGTGTAGAGTTTCGCAGAGTTTTAAATAATCATTGGCATATTATTTCAAGTGATCCTAAATTATCAGGTGTCTTTAAAAATGGTTCGAAATTAGTTTTTAAACGTCAAAACAATCTTCGTGACATGCTTGTAAAATCTGAATATCCTTCATGTATAAAACAATGGATTCCTATTCTTCCTCCAGCTAATTACAGGTGTGGTAATTGCGCCCAGTGTGCTTTTACACACAAATCCTCTCCTCATCTCCACTCCGACTTCAACCGACCGGAACTGGACAAATACTCTGATTCATTCTGAACTTCTGACCTGTAATGCTCCTGAATCATAATCATACACTGTTTACTCATTGGCCAGAGGAGAACTGGCCCCCGACTGAGCCTGGGTTCTCCCAAGGTTTTTTTCTCCATTCTGTCACCTGATGGAGTTTTGGTTCCTTGCCGCTGTTGCCTTGCCTTCTGGCTTGCTTAGTTGGGGACATTTAATATTCAACAATATTATAGATCTGCCTTAAAGGTGGACGATGATGAAATTGTTTTTTGTATTATTTTCATGTTATCACTGTGAAGCTGCTTTGATACAATCTGTATTGTAAAAAGCGCTATATAAATAAAGGTGACTTGACTTGACTTGACAAATGTAAATCTTTTAGTCATCCACGTACTGGTCGTAATATTCCGATTCAGGGTACTATTACCTGTCCTTCTACTCATGTGATCTATCTAATTCGTTGCCCTTGTGGTCTTGCATATGTGGGTAAAACGTCCAGACAATTGCGTACTCGCATTAGTGAACATCGCAGCAACATTAGGACTGGAGATATGCGCAATCCTATAGCGTCTCATTTTAGACAAGTAGGTCATAACGTCAGCGTTTTGCAATATATCGGTATAGAAAAGGTCATAAAACCCTCAAGAGGAGGAGATTATGAGAAGAAATTATTACAGAGGGAATGTTTTTGGATCTACACCTTAAATACTTTGTCACCTTCAGGGTTGAATGAGGATTTTGATATTAAGCCTTTTTTATAGTGACTTATATTATCTGTTGACATTAATTCCTTAGTGAATAGACTTAACTATTTTTTTTATTTTTTTTATCTGTACTTGTCACATGATCTGAGCTTGTCACATGATCAGAACTTGTCACATGATCTGTATTGGTCACATGATTTGCACTTGTTACATGTTTCTGTGTGTGTGTGCCCAATTAGGGTGATCACCTGTGTCTATTTAAAGTTGATTTCACTTCACATTGATATTGTGCCTGATGAAGACCTGAGGGTCGAAATGTTGCTTTTTTTAATAATAAAATCCATTTTGGAAGCAGTTAATATCAGTGTGCGGACTTCACACTTCTTTATTTTTGTTTATATCACTCAGTTGTCCTGCACCTGAGCCCAATTTGGGTGTTTGGGATGTGCACAGCAGCTTTGTGTTTTTGATTCTACAGTATTCAGTATTGGTACCTTTGCACTTTCAAAAACTTCTAACTTCAGACTTCATCTACCATCTTTTTAACTCTAGTCTAGCTTGAGTTATCTTTTCCATAAATGAAATGCATTTTCAATTCAAGCATCATTTTTATAGTTTCCTTTGCCCCTATAGGGAATTTAGACATTATAAATTTCCACTCAGAATGAGTGTCTGTTGCACTGAAACGGTTTCAGCCAAATCACAAGCTTATCTTTTAAAATTAACACATCAGCTTCTAGTTCTTTCATAGTCAACACTAACAAGCTTTTGTTTAATCAAATGCCTTTTTACACATTTTACATTTAGCAACTGTTAATCCCGAAACACTGCTTCTGCTTAGCCTATTTGATCTTTAGAGAACAAATTATTATTATTAAGTCTCAATAACGTTTCAAATTTCATCTAAATTTTAGTTGTCAGGTTCTCAATTACCATAGTTTAATATCTGACTTCCATATTTTCTCTTCTAGGAGTTTACCAATCTGCAATTAGGATAATCTAAAACCTTTTGTTAAGCATTTCATTAAAAAGACAATTATCCTTTAAGTTACCAGTACTTTACAAAATATTTTGCTTCTCTGTAATTTTACATCTACTGGTACTTTTTATAGTTCTTTTCCTTTTAAAAGGATTTCCTTACCACTTAAATCTTTCAACTTTCTTTTCTCTTTCAATCTTCTTTCGACTTCCATCTATCAAATTTATTTTTCTCTGTAACGTCACGCCAGCAGAGGGAGCCCTCTCCCGAGTTCTGACTGTGTTCCACGCCCTCTGCTTCACTGGTTGCTTCCTGTTTGTATGACATTTAAGCATGGCCAGGCTAATAGACCATTGCGAAGTATTACCAGTCTACCTGTGCTACCGAGCGTTATCTTGTCCTTGTCATGTTTATCTTGTGTTCGACCCTTGCCAGCTTTATACTGTTTATGCCTCTTGGATTATCCATTTGCTCTATTGTTTTGATTGGACTGCCTCTGTGTGTTACCTCTGCCTGCTTCGAGTTTATGCTATCTGTCTACCAATTCTGATCTGTTCACTGTGGATTATAATAAACATCTGCATATGGAGTCTGCCTCAGCGTTCGCTTCGTCACATTCTCTTTCAATCTTAAATGAAACCTTTAATTTTATCATATTAACATTGATCTACGTTCGGAGCCAGTCAATGTTTATTGTTTCTTTCCAATCAGAATCAAACTTTTACAAAAACATAATCTGCAAATCTCTTTAAAGTGAGAGCTTCAGAGCAAGTGCTGCTTACAGCATTTGCTTTCTTCTGTCTCACTATTTGTATCAGAACTGTTCATACATTATAAAGACATTTAGCATGCCATTAATTTCATTAACATTGGTTTGAAAGCTTATTCTTATATCAAATGGTTAGTCTGCAGATTCAACTTCATATTATCATTTAAATACTGTTCTACTTTCAAACCCACATTAAAGTTAAAAATTGAGAATCAATTTTAACATTGAGCTAATTTTTTTGTAAATTTGGAGTGCTGTCAATAGTCAAGTCAAGTCACCTTTATTTATATAGCGCTTTTTACAATACAGATAGTATCAAAGCAGCTTCACAGTGATAACATGAAAATAATACAAAACACAATTTCATCATCGTCCACCTTGAAGGCAGATCTATAATATTGTTGAATATTAAATGTCCCCAACTAAGCAAGCCAGAAGGCAAGGCAACAGCGGCAAGGAACCAAAACTCCATCATGTGACAGAATGGAGAAAAAAACCTTGGGAGAACCCAGGCTCAGTCGGGGGCCAGTTCTCCTCTGGCCAATGAGTGAACAGTGTATGATTATGATTCAGGAGCATTACAGGTCAGAAGTTCAGAATGAATCAAGAGTATTTGTCCAGTTCCGGTCGGTTGAAGTCGGAGTGGAGAGGAGGAGAGACTGGTTGACACTTCAGGTCAGCGGCGTCGTCGTGTCCTGGCGCTGGTCCTTCATCAGATCTGGATACGGCCTGGTTCCGGTGGACAGCGGTAAACCTCGGTATAGACAGAGAGACTAATATTAGCGTAGACGCCATCCTTCTTATGATATACCAAGTACATCAGGATTTACGGGAAGTGTTCCCGGTTCTAAACTATGCAGCCTAACATTGAATTATTGAAGTCTATAATGTGTTTTGTGTATGCTAGGCCGAAGAGATGTGTTTTTAGTCTAGATTTGAACTGACAGAGTGTGTCTGCTTCCCGGACAATGTTAGGAAGACTGTTCCAAAGTTTTGGTGCTAAATAGGAAAAGGATCTACCGTCAGCAGTCGATTTTGATATTCTAGGTATTATTAAGGTGGAAAAGATTTTAGGTCAGAAAAAACAAGGGAAATCTACGCTTGTTTAAGTGAAATGGCTAGGCTGGCCTTCAAAATTCAATAGTTATATAGATAAAAAAACTCTGGTGGACTTACAATCTCCTTAAAACAAGCTGTCGTTTAACGGATGAGATCATACGAGTGAAGGAGTGTCATGGACGAACAAGGTTTCTACGTCACGCTACCGTGCAATGCATCTTCGGCAGTTTACCCCGAAAATCGCATATCCGCCTACACAACCAGGTTAGCAAAAGCTATAGAATAGAAAGGACAATGGGAGGTGGGACTAGCTGAAATCGAATATCCTAGAAGCTGGTATAACTTTAATGATGAAGACGGTTATTTCATCCTACACACTGCCCCAGAACCGGCGAATAACGCGGCCCCTGAAGACGCTGGACCTTTTAAAAAAGACTTATCAGGGTTTTTTGTATCGAGGAAATTACAAATAAGCGACGGGTACTACGCAAACATTCGTGCGATCATCCGTTTGATAAATCAAGTTCTCGCACCCTCGGCAGTATTGAATCACGATGAATTAAAAAACAAAGTGTTTCTGGTCGTGAGACCCAACCTTTCAGTCAGCTTCCAAGGGAGACTCGCTACTATTTTAGGAATGATACCGGATGACGCTCTCGGACGTTCGAACTATCATAAAGATGCCGATTTTACTACGAGCGTCATCACGTACCAATCCGATATCAACGGCGGGTTCTACACATTGTACGTTTACACCGACATCATCCAATATCAATCGGTCGGCGATTCTTACGTCCCCCTTTTGAGATGCATACATATATCGGGTAAAAGCAATGACGCCGTCATTGCTAGATACGACAGCCCCCATTACGCATCGATAAAGACCACATCACCAGCAATACCATAGAGTTGAAGGACGACCAAAACCGCGAAATACCATTTTCTTAGGGGAAAGTCATCGTAAAACTACACTTTAAACCAGCGAATCATTCTATTCTTTAAAAATGAGTTATTACTATAACCCTAGAGAGTCCCATACCGTAGACTATTACAGAAATCAGGCCGGAGGGGGCTTGCCAGGCGATGCCGGGGGAGGGGTTATGTATGGGGCGGGGTTAGGAGGACTTTTCAGAGGTCTGTTCAGGATGGCCATACCTCTGTTAAAAAGAGGATTTAGCATCGCGAAACCCCACCTAAAATCCGCTGCTAAAAATATAGTATCCGACGTCGTCTCAAACGTATTGACGCGTGCACGTAGCAATAATGCTAATGCTCAAGACGGATCAGGGCTGATGGTCATGGCCCGTAAGAGCATGTCTAAACCGGCGGGTGCGAGGAGGCGTGGTCAATGGGGTAAGAAGAAGAAGAAAACAACAAGTGGAACAAAGAAGCGTCCAGTCATACGCAGAAAGCGTAAGAAGTCTGTTAGTCGAAAAGCATCTGTCAAGAGATTCGTAAAAACCTTATTCTAGCATGGCGCTACTGCATCGTATTTCGGGAGAATGCATCAAGTCCGAGTTGGACTTATTTACGGTACCGCTGACACAGACGGTTATTGAAAAAAACTGTTATTTAGAAGTCGCCCCTTTATCCGCCATATCGGCACAGCCCCATTAGAGTTTTTTTATTGCAGGCAACGACGATGATTATGTGGATCTAAATAACACGATGCTCTACCTACGCCTGAAAATCACAAGACCTAATGGAGCCGACATCATCCATCCTGCAAGGGTTGCGTTGATAAATTATCCCGGAGCCACTATATTTTCACAAGTCGACGTGACCCTAGGAGATCGTCTGATATCGCAGAGTTCGAGCACCTATCCTTATCGATGCATCATAGAGAGTCTGATCAACTACAGTAAAGATTTGTTGGAATCTCTCTTCTCCGTCGGACTGTTTTACAAAGACAGTGCGGGCCATATGGATTCGAATGACCCGGTTGGGCGTAACGCAGGGCTGACGAAGAGATCGGTCTACACCAGCGAAAGCAAGGTGGTGGAACTGATGGCTCCTGTACATAGCGATATATTCTTTCAAGAAAAACTTTTGTTAAACGGCGAAGATACGCATAATTAGAGCAAAAGATGAATTCTGTCTGATGAGATGTGATGATGTAGCTTACAAAATAAAAATAGAGTCGGCATCCCTATTTGTCAAGAAAGTCAGTGTAGCACCGCCGGTGAGACTGGGGCATGCCCAGGCGTTACTCTCGACAACCGCCAAGTACCCCATAGATAGGGTAGTTCTAAAAAAATTATCTATACCTGAGGGGACCCGTGTTTTAAATCAAGAAAATCTGTTTTTAGGAAGCCTGCCAAAATCTATCGTCATAGCTATGGTCGACAATTCACCGGTTCCTACGAAAAAAATCCATTTGCATTCAAACATTACGATCTGGAGTTCCTAGCAGTCTATGTCGACGGACAACAATTCCCCGCCAAACCTCTACAACCTAATTTCGGAGCTGGTTCGGCAGTACGCAAGTTTTATCAGTTGGCGATGACGACGGGGAGACATCTTAAAAACCAGGCACTCTCCATCGACAGGGGTGATTTCCTGAACGGATACACACTTTACGCATTTAACCTCACGCCTGATGAAGACTGTGGTCAGCACATATCCCTCATCAAGTCCGGGAATATCAGACTCGAAGCACGATTCAGACAGCGGTTGCCGAATACCGTTAATTTATTAATTCACGCAGTATTTGACTCCATTATAGAAGTGTCTAACCGCAGACAGGTACTAGTCGATTACTAATGAGATGAATACGCAACAACTCACCGCTATCATGGATAAAATTACGTGCAGGACTCATTTTCTCGGGGTTCTACCATGCGATCAACTACTCAAAAAACCGCTGAGGATCTTACCGTCGATGGCCATCATAAACACTCACCCTGCTCGGGCTACCGGGAGAGCATTGGGTCGCCGTTTATTTAACCCAAGATGGACCGTCTTGTTTTTTCGACAGCTTCGACAATCCACCCGACAGTCCCCGCTTTCCAATCAGCATAAATAACTTTCTAACAACCAACGACGTTGAGGTGTTACATTTCGACAGACGTGTCCAGTATTTTTTATCGGATACCTGCGGACAGCATTGTGTGTTTTTTCTCTATCATTTAGCTAGAGGCTATGACTATAACCATGTGATGAAATTATACATTGATTCTATTAAAAATTCTAAAATGGTGTCCCTCTTTGTGAAGAGATTAAGACCGTATGTTTGTAATGATAAAATGTTATCGTGCATTCACATATAAATAAAAAGCTTAAAACCATTATATATTTGTTTATCGTATTTTATTTAATGTACACATAAAATAGAAAGAGTCGTTAAAATTCCAACCATCGCTTTTGTTTGAGAGCCGGTGATTTAAACACAGAGTCATCGGACTCTGGAACCGCATAAGGCAAATATCTTTGTGGTTTTTTATAAGGTCTAACACGGTGAGGGCTTAAGGGTGCCGGGTTTACGCTTTAGAGGCTTAATTGTGTGTCTGACCTGCTGATTCGGTACTGTAGAAAATGGGATGTTTAATTTGGCAAAGCTCTTAGAAACTCGATCCATCCTATAGGTCTCCGATCATCCCTAACCTTTTGCGGCGCCGTAAAATTTTTTAACAAATCGACCATGTGTGACCCTTGTACGGTGTTACCCCTGAACACAAACTCGCCCGATTCGTTCCACGCAATTAGGCCTTTAGCTTTAGACATCTTGTCTAATATGTATCTGGTGTTATTCACGCTTCTCGAAGATACATTCTTCAGAACTTCATCGACAATGTCCTCCCCCTCAGCTCGACCATCTTCAACGTTAGCACCAGCAGTAGCAGTCGCTGGTTCATCTTTATGACCGGAATCAGTATTAGGTAACGAAAGCGTTTAAACAATGTTCAAAAACCTGGTAAGGGTGTTGGTGTAAAGTTTGGCTTTTTCGTACGGATTCAAGTCTGTGCGCCGTAGAATATATCTTATGGCATCATCCAAATCGTTCTCTACGCTCCGTTGAATGTTCTCGCGGGGATTTTCACTCTTTATGCGGAACTAAATACATCTTCTCGGCGTACTCCATCCTATCGATTTGCTATTAAGCTCGAAATAAAGGGGACTGCAACGCTTAGGAGCGGCAACAGGAATCCGCCCTTCTGGTTAAAGACTCGTTTCTTGGCCGTTATGCCAATTTTTTTATCAGCTACAAATTTGATTTCGGCTTTTCTCTTTTTCAGCTTTCGGTACTGTTGCTTATTGACCGGGATGGTACCGTAGAGGATGTTAGGTGCCACTTCGCACAACGCTAAAATGAATTTGTCGGACGCCGATTGTAAAATAAGACATCGCTGTTTAGGACTGGCTTTATGTAGCAGTTTTAACACAGGCAAATGTTTACAAAGTCTGGCAGACATGGTGATTTATAGCGTTCTTCTTTTTTTCGGGATATAAACCACTTGACGGTCGGAAAGCAATCCTGTTCTGAGACGGTACTGCTCCGGAGTTTTCGCTTTATAGTCTATCATTACGTACCCGAAAGGCCGGTCGACAGCGTCGTGATAACACTCCATAAAGTATTTTGTGTTTCCCGGGTACATTTGACGTCCTAGCATCGCCACTTGATTGACGTCTCGTGGATTTTTAAACAGAATCATATAATTCGCGTTAAGCTTATGGTTCGGCTGGACTTATACTGGGCAAATACATTTTGCACTATGTAGATAGAGCTGAGATTGCGGTGGTGGCAGTATTGGGTGAAAACACGTTGAAGTTCCACATTGCCGCAAGCTTGCTCCATTAAATCATCCACCACGAGCAGGTTTGTCTTGGTGACCGGCAGTAAATCATCATCATTCAGAATCTGGGGTATTCCTTGCACAAATTTAATGTCGTACAATTGAAGTAAATCATCGTACAAAGTCTGCCAACAATCAAACAATGTTTTCAATTTTCATGGAAATGATATTCAAACCTTTTTCCAACAAAAGTTTTACAAAATATGACTTTCCAGAGTTGGAAGGCCCACTCACGACACAACTGAAAGGGTGTTGAAGTCTGAAATCAAAATCGGAAACACCCTGACCCCCTCTATGCATCATCTGATCAGTAGCCATAAGGAAGTTTGGTGAAATCTGACAGAAGCCTACGTTTATTATAGACCACCTTAAACCTTTTAACGACTGATTTGTTGTGCAGTGTGAGAGACTTTTTATTCCTCACAATGTCTTCTGTCTGAGCCAGGATGTATTTGGATCCATCATGCGACGTCACATAGCTGTCAACCAGACCAATCAGGGATTCGAGACAGATAGCTTGGGAATTTTTAGCATTCAGGGTTATCCCCTTAGCTTTCATGCACGATTTACCTTTGACCGTTTCAAAACCATACGATTTGGGGCCACTCGAGCAAAAGATTGTTATATGGTCATTACCGTCTAATTCGCTCATCAGATCCCCTAAATAATCGCCCAGCGGAGGCTCCCAGTCCCCATCCCTAGACACGAATACGATGCTGTCTGTGTCAGAGTATAACAGCCGGTCGCCGAGTATGTCCATCAATTCGTACAATTCCAGTAGGGCATGTGCGGTAGTAAAGGCCCCTACAAAAACATTCACATCGCGCGCCTTGCAAACATCCTCTTTGGAGGGTTTATGCTGGACGAGAGCTACGTCTTCTGAGACGAATGAGAAATACGTCAACGTGTCAGTATTGCCAAAAACGATTCTGGTGAAATCTTCGGGGTCGCTCACCAGAGTCGTTTGAGGCAAGTTCTGTCTTAAAGAGAAGCGCCCCCACAAACTATTTAGAATAAATTTTGTGATTGCCCTCTGGCGGCGTTGTACTTGATCTTTTCAGGGTCGAGTTGAATCCCCTCATTTTCAAAATAGTCACGAATGTAAGTCTCTTTCTCAGCATCCGTGACAACATTCAACGGGTAGCCCGACGCTTGTTGTTTCAAACGCAAGAAAGTTTTTACGTATTCGGCGAACAACGTGTCTGACTGCTGTGGAAAATGCTAAACCTCGTCTATCTTGGCTATCACATAACCCTTCTCGATGGCTTTTAAAAGCTCAATACTGACCCAATACCCGGAGCGCGCTCTTTCCTTGTCTGTGTGGGTACAGCTCGTGGTCTGGTTTTGGTCGTGAGCGCAGGTGGCACAAAGGGGCAACATGAGTTTTCCTTGGCATCTGTAAGGGAGAACCGGATGCAGTAATTTGCGGGGAGGGTACACGGTAGCTTTGATAAGGCCGTAATCATTTTCAATCGGTTCAAAATCTTTGAAAATTATTTGGGGGTGTTCAATCGGGTAGCTTTTCCATGCCTGACAATACAGGTACGACTGGTGAAGTCCAGATACCTTATTTTCTCATCACCAGTCACTTTGTGATAGTTTATAGGCGTTCGTTCTCCCCGTACAGAGCGTCTCGCGGGTTCAATTTCTCTGGTGCGGAATAATCGATCATAAATTCGATCACGGAGGGATCTTTTTTTTTCATATCATTCCATTGGCATTCCCAAAGAACTTCGTTTTGCAAACCGTACGCGTTCCGCAGAATTTCGATCTTATCGTCAAACTAGTTCCTGAGAACCCCGTAGGGCACTCCGGACAAGGGTTGTGTCTGATGGGGTGTAAAGCGACAGCAATGACCATGGAAAATACAACTCGCATACTCTAGACCGTGTCGAATACCCCCTTGTTCATAATAGCCGTCTAAAAAGTACTTACCGATCGTCGTGAACGAAAAAGGGTCGAGTTGGGTGCAATGTATGAAAGACTCCCTGTATTTCATGCATCCTTCCCGTAATAAGAAAACGTTGTTAACACCGTACTCGTGCAGTTCTTTCTTGAAGTCAAAGAACTTGCCCTCAACCGTGCGGTACCATTCGCAAAACTTTTGTCTTTCTTTGACCGCCATGTTATCGTAATTGTAGAACTTTTTGTCGGGGTATGGCCCGAAATAGTTCTCATTTTCAGCCCTGTAGAAAAGGTGGGGGAAGTAACCTTTTTCAGTCGTCATTAAGTCTAACGGCGCGGGCATTTTGGCAAGAGCCATTGGGAAAAATGAGTAGCTATCGATATATCGCTGGGCATACGCCTCATCATACATGAAAATTAATTTGCAGCCTTGCATTATGACGTCAAACGCAATCCCGGCTTTGCAGAAATACTGAAGAATTAGAAAGGAGTCAAATCTGGATGAGTAATGCGCTATGAAGCAGTAGCCATTATATCGGGGTTGTCTGAAGCGGTTGATTAGCTTACCGATACAGTTGGTACCGTGAGCGGTAAATTTCTCCCTTTTGAATGTGATGGCGCAAACAAAATTGGCCTCATGCCTGCCGTTTTCATAACGCCTTTCAAAATCGTAGATGTATTTCTCGCACGTTTCCTTAGGCGCTAAGGGCTGTATGAAGCATTAGTGCTCACCATCCCCCGTCAGACGCTCTCGACAATGCACGCATCTGTCAGGGCAATTGTGTGTTTGGTTTTCTTGTCGCCCGGTTTAACGTCATAACGCCTGTTACACAGTTTGCAAAATGTTATAATATCACAGGCGGGTTGTTCCTTACCGGGAGGCGGTGTTTTTTTATGCATTTCGAAGCAATAGGCAGATTTACAGTAACGCAAACAATCGGGACAATGTATGCTTCTTGCAGGGAACGTGTAACAATCGGCGTCGAAACAGATGTTGCAGACATTGGTGGTCTCTGAGGGAGCTGTAACTTTTATAGCAGAATGGGCAGACGAATGATGAACCCAGTCAAATTCAGTATCATGTAGTAATGGTCTTGTGGACGTACAGGAAAACTGTTTTTTGGATGGGGTTCATCAGAATTTTTGAACGTTTCTACGATCATAGCATTAGATCTGTGAAATACAACGATTTTGATGTCTAGCACACGTTCAAACGACGCTATGTCGTCAAGACCGATTCGATCTTGGATTGAGAAGCCGGCGTTGTTTTGGATGGCGGTAGCCAGTTTTTCTAACTCGCTCTCGGGTAATTGGGGGCTAAGAAAACGGGCGAGACAGATGGAGAAACACAAATTATTTGAAATATTTGTGGGGCAGAATAAGTTCGTCTTTTTTCTTTTAATCACCTCATCAACAGCCAGGTCTGTGAGTTTACGTCGCCCCCCGCCTTGTCGGTTCAAGGCTACTGAAGCTTCAAATTCAACGGACTGGTCAGATAGTAGCCGATTGTTGCTCTGTAAAACTTTTTCAATTTGATCAAAAACCGAATCTACGTCGTAATTATTACCGCGAGTTAAAACTCCGCTGACAGGTTCTTGGAGACTGGGAGCTGACAATGTAATATTGATTACGGGGGCAGTGTGATCGAATTCTCTAGCAAAATTAACAATTCCGGCGAACATGTTGTGTAAGTAGGTATGATAAGAGGCCAAATCTGTAGAGTTAATCTCTCTCAGACTCATAGTCCTTCTCAACGTTACGCTATTGAAACGAGATCGTGGTAAAACATGATATCCGTTAACGTCCCCACCGTCGCAAATCAATCTATCCTGATGTCAATGGTTGGCTCTGGTGGTGGTGGTGGTTGGTTGTTTAAAACACCGCCGAATTGTACAACAAGATCGAACAAATTCATATTTAGATTTACAGCAAATTCAAAAAGATCCAAATTAGCGATGGTTTGCGAAGATTCTAAATTAGCCAAATAGTCTTCTAAAGAATTCGGAAGCATACTTAGCATTCCGATTTCGTCCGGTGACAGTTCTGTGTCGTCTGCGTCAAAGCTTTTAGCACCCTCCATTTTAGTTTTCAGACCAAAACATGAAATATAAAAAGCATAAGTGTAATAGTACAAAATCACAGTATATGTAAAAAGCAAACATGAAATAGTACAAAATCAGAGTATATGTAAAAAGTATAAAAAAGGAAACATGAAATAGAAATAAATGAAATACGCAGAGCCGGACAGTAACGGAGTACATTTACTTGAGTACAGTACTTAAGTACATTTTTGAGGGATCTGTACTTTACTCGAGTATCATTTTTGGTGATGTTGTGGCAAAAATTCATATAACAAACATCACTGCGTAAGAGACACTCAGAGTCAAATAATAAAATAGAAGTATTTATTCTTGCAAGAATAGGAGCAGTCTAATACACAGTTGTTACCCTGTGCAGAAGAGTGACACACCCCCCAGACAGACTGAACCACCTTTTATCCTAGCTCTCCCAAGGTCTTCTTCCAGTAGTTTTCCATAGACAAGGAAGCCATAACACTAGTTTAGATTCGTCACTAGTTGGCCCACTAAGCCCCCCCTGCATCAAATGGCCTTCTGACATCTAGGTCAGAGGTCCTTGTTCGTCTGTTCTCTGGAGTGTCTCCCCCTTCTGCCTTCCCAGGTACATAAACAGAATCTTCTCACTAACACGTGAGAGACACACATGTGACATTCTTTGAATCATTCATATTTTACTAAAGATCAATGAATATCATAAAATCGCCACCACAGGGAGTACTCATGACTTTACTCAAGTAAATTTGAGAGGCAATTATTGTACTCTTTACTGAAGGAGGCCTCGGAGGATTTAACCTCTTGGCTCCTCTAAGGAAACGGACCACCAGGTCGTTTCTGCCCAGTGAATGGCCAATTTATTGTACTCTTTCAATTACTGAGTACCCGTTACTTCTTCTAAAAAAAATTAAAACTCGGAAACCCTCTATTTGTTGTTTCCCTCTCAAACGTGACTGGATTGTGCAGGCGTCACTGATTGGGACAGCCTATCGGCAATCACCTTTCAGAGGTGTGTCAGAACATTTCTATATTGCCTTCGCTGGTTTAGGTTTATTGATTTGATTGATGAAAAAACAGAGAAACATAAAAAACACACAATTGTTAGTTCAAATGTGCGTGCAAAAAATCCATTAAAACTCTAGCAGAGGTTTGTCAGAGCGTTGCCATTGTGCTCTTGCCTTGTGGGCAAGTGCGAAATGTTAAATAAAGCAGGTAAAAAGATGAAAATTACTTGATTTGACTTTCAATTCCTTTTACATTATCCAAGGTATTAACATTTTTCATAACTCCATGTAGGACGTTTCTGTACATAAATGTAAGCATTGTGGCAGTAGTAATGCAATATTTAGAAAATGTACTCTTGTACTCTTGATACTTAAGTAAAAGTACTGAAGTACTTGTTTTTAAAAGTACTTAAGTAGACATCTGACTGTAGTACTTTTACTTGTACTTGAGTAAAATTTAGCAAGGAGTATCTGTACTTTTACTCAAGTAATGAAGCTATGTACTCTGTCCGCCTCTGGAAATACATAAGATGGAACACATCTATTTTACTCATCCGACTGTTCGACGAGAATGAGAAGAAGATGATGAATCAAAAGTATCAGTTCACGATGGAATTCGGTGAACATGCACTCGTTTCTATTGACACGACAGAATATTTCGGAATAAATCTATCTTGCACATCGACTCTACTATGTATCTCCTGCTGAGAGCTGCGAAGATCCCTGCTCAACGAGGCTAATCTACTATGTGTGTCGATCTGCGCGTCACAAACTTGAACTTGCAGCGTCTCTAATCTACCAAGTGTTTCGATCTGTGTATCGCGAAGCTCAGCATGAAGTGTCTCTAAACGGTTTTGTGTTTCGGTGTGTGCATCGCGAAACTGCTGTCTCAATGATACTGAATCAATAAGCGTACACATCAGAGGAGTAGCACCCTCATCATCAACTGTCCGAGTCACTGGTACTACTACTTCTTCATCCTCGTTGTCTCCTTCGTCTTCTTCCGATGATTGGTGAAAGCCGTTGTTTTCATCAATAGTTTGATTAGTATTTATGACCGATACCTCATCGTCGAACCCACTCGCCCAAGAACCACAGGCCCATGCTTCCAGTTGATCACTATTCCAGGCCGTCACATCATCATGCTTTCCGGTTGAGCCTGGTGTGTAGAAAATAGGAAAAATCTTAATGGTCTGGTTCAATTTGAATTTTTAAACTTCCGATAATGTAGTTAGTCTCACCATAAAACACCGTCGTGTCAGGACTGGGCTGGTAGCCGCATGCCCAACTGCTAGATGGACCGGCTGACTGGTTGATAGGCAGGGTACCAGGGGTAATGGTAGGTGGGGTGGCTGGTGGGGTGTTAGGTAGAATAATCGGAGGGGTGACAGGAGGACCGGCAGGCGGAGTGATAGGACTGGGGGGTGGGACGCCATGTGGAATGGCTGGCGGGGTATCGGACGAGCTGGAACCGACGGTCTTTCTGACCTTTCTCAAAGGTTCGTCACTCGTTCCTGCACTCTCAGCATCATCATCATTATGGGTAAGATCTACCACCGGTAATACTATGAATGAAAAATTATGTTAAAATAAAATAATTGAATTAAAATAATTAATTTTAATTTATAAAACAATATAAAAGTTCTCACATGCGTCATTAATGGCTTGGAAAGCGGCCAATGCGATGTTCGGGGTATTCATGCCTGGAAAATTTAAAACCTATTTATGCATGAAAGACAAATTGGTGAGCTGATTGTATACACATCAACTCTGGATAATAAAACACATACACGTGTAGCATGTAATGTAATGTAGCCTGGATCTCCAGCCTTCAGCCTTGAGAGGGTAACTGACGCTAGAATCTAAAATACTTGTTCTTTTACCAAATTTCGTCAGCCCGCCCAGACACATGAGCACACACATACATACACACACACACACACACACACACAGAGTACAGAGCGTGGATTAAAAAAAAAAATATATTAATTAATTAATTAATTAATTAAAATAATTAATTAAAATAATTAAGTTAAAAGATTATCGATCCTAAATCAAAACATCATGTCATAACAGTTATTTGTTATCGCTATTTCACAAATCACCATGTCATACGTGTTAAAACCACAAGATGGAGCTATTTCACAAAACATCATGTCATACGTGTTAAAACCACAAGATGGAGCTATTTCACAAATCACCATGTCATACGTGTTAAAACCACAAGATGGAGCTATTTCACAAATCACCATGTCATACGTGTTAAAACCACAAGATGGAGCTATTTCATAAAACATCATGTCATACGTGTTAAAACCACAAGATGGAGCTATTTCACAAATCACCATGTCATACGTGTTAAAACCACAAGATGGAGCTATTTCACAAATCACCATGTCATACATGTTAAAACCACAAGATGGAGCTATTTCATAAAACATCATGTCATACGTGTTAAAACCACAAGATGGAGCTATTTCATAAAACATCATGTCATACGTGTTAAAACCACAAGATGGAGCTATTTCACAAAACAGGATGAAGTTCATACCTAACCCGGCATTAGGGGCGCTACATGTCCTGTTTAAACAACAACAATAACAATAACAATTAAAGCTGCAAGCAGCATTTGTCGGTGTTCAAGCTTTTAGGGCCTTTAAGGCCGTTAAGCACATTAGCATCAAAAGACAATAAGATTTATTTAGCAAGCATTTAACCACTGACATCATAGATGGAAAAACACCATTTACAGCCAATACAGGCAATTTACCATAGGAAATATATGGTTTAAAAGCTTTTTAACAGTTATAGCGCCACCTATTGTCCGATCTCCATAAAATTTTGCATGCTTGTTAATAATGTTAAGACACATATGCTGATCAATTTTTGTGCAGTTCTGAGTTTTTATTTAGGATTATATGCTTTTTAGTGTATTTTGACACTCCCCTTTCTAAATTAGCCTATTTTACCATGCGAAAAATGCAAAAGTTCAACTTTTTTTCGATAATTATTGATCTAGAGAGTCCAGGGAATGGTCCTAGACTGGTCTGGTCCCGATCAGACAAAAAACCAGGGACTAGTTCGCAAAAGTAGTTTTTTGACGTAATTGCAAATATTTAATGATCGATTCGATTGACAGCATTAGTTCTAGAGGCAAAGTTGTTCAGCATGAGGAGATCTATCAAATGATATGCATATTCTGACGATATTTGTAACACCACGTGATTACAGAGCCGTAAAACTCGTTAGCGCCAACTAGTGGCCGATTTCTTTAAAAACTCTTACAGACAACTTTGGCCACGAGTTGAACATGCCCGACGAGTTTCGTTCTGATTGGCCTCCGGTAACCTTGTCTAATAGGTGATTCAAATTCATTGGCCAATGGCGGCCATTTTTTTTTTAGGTACGCCAATATCCTTCTAGACATAGATGGGGCCTTCGGCCAAGACACTGCATACCAAATTTCAAGTCAATCGGACAAACGGTCAGGTGTGTATACGTTTTATCTTGTTTATAGCGCCACCGTGTGGTCAATTTACGCGATTTTTTTATCGTGACCAAAGATTGACCTTCTACACATGTGTACCAAGTTTGGTGAAGTTATCTCATTTACTTCTTGAGTTATAGGCATTTTAGTAAAATAGGCTCCTCCCACAACGTACATTTTGCGCCCCCTAGCTACTGTAGATCGATAATTCAACTTTTTTTCGATAATTATTCATCTTCAGAGTCCAGAGAACATTTCTGCACTGGTTTGGTTCCAATCGGGCGAAAAACCAGGGACTAGTTCACAAAAGTAGGTTTTTGACAAAATTCAAAATGGCGGAAAATCTATCATGGCGGAAATGAAATCGGAGATATACGTTTTTTACGTCAGGTGGCCAGCTTTCCAATGATATAAGACACTTGAGTCTATGACTTACGGTCTAGGAGTTATGAGCAGTTTTGCGCAATTGATTGCTATAGCGCCACCTATAGGCCAATTTGGCTCATATTTTGATAACCTCTCCTCGATTTTTGTACTACCTACTGGCAAAGTTTCAAGTCTCTAGCTCTTACGGTTTGGGCTGCACGATGCGTTTTACGGCAGAATAATAACAATAACAAGACAAATTAAAGCTGCAAGCAGCATTTGTCGGTGTTCAAGCTTTTAAGGCCTTTAAGCACATTAACGTTAAAAGACATTAAGATTTATTTAGCAAGCATTTAACCACTGACATCATAGATGGAAAAACACCATTTACAGCCAATACAGGCAATTTACCATAGGAAATATATGGTTTAAAAGCTTTTTAACAGTTATAGCGCCACCTATTGTCCGATCTCCAAAAAATTTTGCATGCTTGTTAATAATGTTAAGACACATATGCTGATCAATTTTTGTGCAGTTCTGAGTTTTTATTTAGGATTTATATGCTTTTTAGTGTATCTTGACACTCCCCTTTTCTAAATTAGCCTATTTTACCATGCGAAAAATGCAAAAGTTCAACTTTTTTTCGATAATTATTGATCTAGAGAGTCCAGGGAATGGTCCTAGACTGGTCTGGTCCCGATCAGCCAAAAAACCAGGGACTAGTTCGCAAAAGTAGTTTTTTGACGTAATTGCAAATATTTAATGATCGATTCGATTGACAGCATTAGTTCTAGAGGCAAAGTTGTTCAGCATGAGGAGATCTATCAAATGCTATGCACATTCTGACGATACTTGTAACACCACGTGATTACAGAGCCGTAAAACTCGTTAGCGCCAACTAGTGGCCGATTTCTTTAAAAACTCTTACAGACAACTTTGGCCACGAGTTGAACATGCCCGACGAGTTTCGTTCTGATTGGCCTCCGGTAACCTTGACTAATAGGTGATTCAACTTCATTGGCCAATGGCGGCCATTTTTTTTTTAGGTACGCCAATATCCTTCTAGACATAGATGGCCCCTTGGGCCAAGACACTGCATACCAAATTTCAAGTCAATCGGAAAAACGGTCAGGTGTGTATACGTTTTTTCTTGTTTATAGCGCCACCGTGTGGTCAATTTACGCGATTTTTTTATCGTGACCTCAGATTGACCTTCTACACATGTGTACCAAGTTTGGTGAAGTTATCTCATTTACTTCTTGAGTTATAGGCATTTTAGTAAAATAGGCTCCTCCCACAACGTACATTTTGCGCCCCCTAGCTACTGTAGATCGATAATTCAACTTTTTTTCGATAATTATTCATCTTCAGAGTCCAGAGAACATTTCTGCACTGGTTTGGTTCCAATCGGGCGAAAAACCAGGGACTAGTTCACAAAAGTAGGTTTTTGACAAAATTCAAAATGGCGGAAAATCTATCATGGCGGAAATGAAATCGGAGATATATGTTTTTTACGTCAGGTGGCCAGCTTTCCAATGATATAAGACACTTGAGTCTATGACTTACGGTCTAGGAGTTATGAGCAGTTTTGCGTAATTGATTGCTATAGCGCCACCTATGGGCCAATTTGGCTCATATTTTGATAACCTCTCCTCGATTTTTGTACTACCTACTGGCAAAGTTTCAAGTCTCTAGCTCTTACGGTTTGGGCTGCACGATGCGTTTTACGGCAGAATAATAACAATAACAAGACAAATTAAAGCTGCAAGCAGCATTTGTCGGTGTTCAAGCTTTTAAGGCCTTTAAGCATTTAAGACATTAAGTTTTATTTAGCAAGCATTTAACCACTGACATCATAGATGGAAAAGACTACGTTTTAGCATGATTTACCATGATATACCACATTTTAGTGTGATTTTTCATGATTTACCATGTTCCAGTATGATTTACCATGAATCTAGCATGATTTACTATAGTTTACCATGATATACCAAGTTCCAGTATGATTCACCATGATTTACCCTGTTTTAGCATGGTTTACAACAATTGAACACATTCTATTATGATTTAATGATTCTAGCATGATTGACCATAGTTTACCATGATTTATCTTAGTTTACCTTGATTTACCATGTTACAGGATGATTTACCATGATATACCACATTCTAGAATGATTTACCAGGATTCTAGCATGATTTACCCTATTTACTATGATTTACCATGTTTCTAGAGTTATTTACCACGATTTACCACGTTGCTAGCAATTATGTGAAGCATCAGAACAAATGAAATGATAAACTCTGACAAAATATGATTGTGTTATAATAGTAATTGTTATAGAAGGGATTTTTTAGTGTCTAAATATATGAATGCAAAAGCACATGTGAAAAGACTATTAATAATTAATATGGCCAGCAGAGGGCAGTAGAAGACCACTTATTGGCTCACTTTCATTTTGAACTACTTGGTTTCACCAGTAATCTGCATGCTTACAAACACAAACACACACACACAATTTTCATGCTTCTTTATCATGTTATTTCACATGTTCTGACCTGTTTTTAAGAAGATCTGAGCATTCATTGAAGAGATATAGGCTTTCGGGGACACTTGGTCAAGGCTACATATTGAAGTAACCCTATTATAGCCATCCAAATACAGAAGTTCAACTTTTTCTGATAATCATTGATCTAGACAGTCCAGATAATTATTCTGCACTGGTTTTGAACATTATGATATGAACATTATTTGATCATAGATGGAAAACACCATTTACAGCCAATACAGGCAATTTACCATAGGAAATATATGGTTTTTAACTGTTTTTAACTGTTATAGCGCCACCTATAGTCCGATCTACATATAATTTTGCATGCTTGTTAAGGATGTTATTTCACATATGCCCACCAATTTTCGTGAAGTTCTGAGTTTTTTTTTAGGATTTATAGGCTTTTGAGTGTATTTTGACATGCCCTTTTCCTAAATGACCCTGTTATAGCCACCCAAATGCAAAAGTTCAACTTTTTTTCAATAATTATTGATCTAGAGAGTCCAGAGAATTGTCCTAGACTGGTCTGGTTCCGATCGGGCAAAAAACCAGGGACTAGTTCGCAAAAGTAGGTTTTTAACGTAATTGCGAATATTTAATGAACGATTCGATTGACAGCATTGGTTCTTGAGGCAAATATGTTCACCATGAGGAGATCTATCAAATGATATGCATATTGTGACGATATTTGTAACACCACGTGATTACAGAGCCTTAAAACTCGTTAGCGCCAACTAGTGGCCGATTTCTTTCAAAACTCTTACAGACCTCTGGGGCCATGAGTTGAACACGCCCACCGAGTTTCGTTCTGATTGGCCTCCATTAACCTTGTCTAATAGGTGATTCAACTTCATTGGCCAATGGCGGCCATGTTTTTTGAGATACGCCAATATCCTTTTACACATATATGGGGCCTTGGGCCAAGACACTGCATACCAAATTTCAAGTCAATCGGACAAACGGTCAGGTGTTTATATGTTTTTTCTGTGTTATAGCGCCACCATGTGGCCAATCGACGCGGTTTTTTTATCGTGACCTCAGATTGACCTCTTACACATGTGTACCAAGTTTGGTGAAGCTATCTCGTTTACTTCTCGAGTTATAGGCATTTTAGTCAAATAGGCTCCTCCCACAACGTCTATTTTGCGCCTCCTAGTGACCGTGAATCGAAATTTCCACTTTTTTTCGATCATTATTGATCTTCAGACTCCAGAGAACATTTCTGCACTGGTTTGGTTCCGATCGGGCAAAAAACCAGGGACTAGTTGGCAAAAGTAGATTTTTGACAAAATTCAAAATGGCGGAAAATCTATCATGGCGGAAATGAAATCGGAGATATACATTTTTTACGTCAGGTGGTCAGCTTTCCAACGATATAAGACACTTGAGTCTATGACATGCGGTCTAGGAGTTATGAGCAGTTTCGCGCAATTAGTTGCTATAGCGCCACCTATGGGCCAATCGGGCTCATATTTTGATAACCTCTCCTCGATTTTTGTACTACCTTGTGGCAAAGTTTCAAGTCTCTAGCACTTACGGTTTGGGCTGCACGATGCGTTTTACAGGAGAATAATAATAATAATAATAATAATAATAATAATAAAAATCAGTACAATTACAATAGGTTTTCAGCACTTCGTGCTTGAACACCTAATTAAAGCTGCAAGCAGCATTTGTCGGTGTTCAAGCTTTTAAGGCCTTTAAGGCCGTTAAGCACATTAGCATCAAAAGACAATAAGATTTATTTAGCAAGCATTTAACCACTGACATCATAGATGGAAAAACACCATTTACAGCCAATACAGGCAATTTACCATAGGAAATATATGGTTTAAAAGCTTTTTAATAGTTATAGCGCCACCTATGGTCCGATCTCCATAAAATTTTGCATGCTTGTTAATGATGTTATGTCACATATACCCACCAATTTTTGTGAAGTTCCGAGTTTTTATTTAGGATTTATAGGCTTTTGAGTGTATTTTGACACGCCCCTTTTCTTAAATTACCCTCTTATAGCCATCCAAATGCAAAAGTTCAACTTTTTTTAATAATTATTGATCTAGAGAGTCCAGAGAATTGTTCTAGACTGGTCTGGTTCCGATCGGGCAAAAAACCAGGGACTAGTTCGCAAAAGTAGGTTTTTAACGTAATTGCGTATAATTAATGAACAATTCAATTGACAGCATTAGTTCTAGAGGCAAAGTTGTTCAGCATGAGGAGATCTATCAAATGATATGCATATTCTGACGATATTTGTAACACCACGTGATTACAGAGCCGTAAAACTCGTTAGCGCCAACTAGTGGCCGATTTCTTTCAAAACTCTTACAGACCTTTAGGGCCATGAGTTGAACATGGCCATCGAGTTTCGTTTCGATTGGCCTCCGTTAACCATGTCTAATGGGTGCTTAAACTTCATTGGCCAATGGCGGCCATTTTTTTTTTAGATACGCCAATATCCTTCTAGACATAGATGGCCCCTTGGGCCAAGACACTGCATACCAAATTTTAAGTCAATCGGACAAACGGTCAGGTGTTTATACGTTTTTTCTGTGTTATAGCGCCACCATGTGGCCAATCGACGCGGTTTTTTTATCGTGACCTCAAATTGACCTCTTACACATGTGTACCAAGTTTGGTGAAGTTATCTCATTTACTACTTGAGTTATAGGCGTTTTAGTAATATAGGCTCCGCCTACAACGTTAATTTTACGCCCCCTAGTGACCGTGAATCGAAATTTCCACTTTTTTTCGATCATTATTGATCTTCAGACTCCAGATAACATTTCTGCACTGGTTTGGTTCCGATCGGGCAAAAAACCAGGGACTAGTTGGCAAAAGTAGATTTTTGACAAAATTCAAAATGGCGGAAAATCTATCATGGCGGAAATGAAATCGGAGATATACATTTTTTACGTCAGGTGGTCAGCTTTCCAATGATATAAGACACTTGAGTCTACGACATGCGGTCTAGGAGTTATGAGCAGTTTCGCGCAATTGGTTGCTATAGCGCCACCTATGGGCCAATCGGGCTCATATTTTGATAACCTCTCCTCGATTTTTGTACTACCTTGTGGCAAAGTTTCAAGTCTCTAGCACTTACGGTTTGGGCTGCACGATGCGTTTTACAGGAGAATAATAATAATAATAATAATAATAAAAATCAGTACAATTACAATAGGTTTTCAGCACTTCGTGCTTGAACACCTAATTAAAGCTGCAAGCAGCATTTGTCGGTGTTCAAGCTTTTAAGGCCTTTAAGCATTTAAGACATTAAGTTTTATTTAGCAAGCATTTAACCACTGACATCATAGATGGAAAAGACTACGTTTTAGCATGATTTACCATGATATACCACATTTTTGTGTGATTTTTCATGATTTACCATGTTCCAGTATGATTTACCATGAATCTAGCATGATTTACTATAGTTTACCATGATATACCAAGTTCTAGTATGATTCACCATGATTTACCCTGTTTTAGCATGGTTTACAACAATTGAACACATTCTATTATGATTTAATGATTCTAGCATGATTTACCATAGTTTACCATGATTTATCTTAGTTTACCTTGATTTACCATGTTACAGGATGATTTACCATGATATACCACATTCTAGAATGATTTACCAGGATTCTAGCATGATTTAC
>JARPMJ010007827.1:37500-39613 GCA_033366665.1 Phoxinus dragarum | reverse complement strand
ATACGCGCAGCTCACGCGCCCGCTGACGCTTGCGGTGTGAAACCGGCGTTAAGCCTTGTTTATACTTGACGCGTCCGCACGGACCGCGAGTCTCCGCTGACTGCGCGCGCACCTCTCCAAACGGTCGAGGCGTTTATACTTGACGCGCTCGCCGTTGTACTATTCTTTGGAAACGACAGGGGCGACTCGAGTAATTGCCCTCTAAAAACATCAGGAATCGGTGAGAAGAAGAAAGATAAGCACGTGACACTGTTTATTTTAGTAGCTATACCACCACCAATACAAAAATAATCGTGTAAAACCCAGTAAACCCTGAGATTATTACGTGTGCCATTAGAACAAAATATTTGTAGGCTAGCCTATTATGGGAATACATGTACAACTAAATTAACGATCTCTTAAAAAAAATATATAATTTCGCTAAACATTTCATTAACTTTCGTGTACATTTGTATTAACCATGGACCTTTATGTTCATTAAAAAGGCTTTTTATGCTATTGTATGCTCATTTTTTTTTAAATGTAAGCAACTAATTTAGACGCGCAAACTGGGTGCTGGTGTGATGAGAAGGTCGTGCTCGGCCAGATTCGGCTCGAAGTCGTTCATCTTCGGATGCGGAGCCGCGCGCGATGTTACAAAATCTGCCGTGCACACCGCCAGGCGAAATGGGCCTTTGCGCACCCAACGCGCGCGACCTCCCCACACCGCAATGACGTCCTTTTTGCCGCGCGCACCTTCTGCAGTCTGCGGGACGCGTCGAGTATAAACAAGGCTTCACGCTGTGGTCAGCAGGCATGAAGCCGAGTAGATGTTCAGTAATGAGACGAAATAAAAACCGCATTGAAACGAAGTGGAGTAAACATAATAATATAATAATATATTATTGTCCACATAATATGATAACAGAACATAAACCTGACAATTAGTTTGTTAGACCATTGAGTTAGTTCCGATCCTCGAATCTTACTTTACGAGAGGCTTTCTGCTGATATTTTCACCGGTGTAGGCATTGCTCGTCTCAGCGCATTAGACAGGCTGTCACTCAGTGCAGTTACACTGGGGTTCACACCGGACGGCGGAGCGGCGCGGAACGGAAAATCACGCGCGGCCCGGCGTGTGCCTGTTCACACCAGACGCGTATTCTTCGCCGAGGTCGACAAGCGCTTCTGCTCAGTTGTTGTTTATTCAGAGCTATTTTTTACATCATGGTTAAGTAAATAACCTTCATAAAATGAATACACCATGTTTCTGTAACCAAGAAGTTTGTACACTTCTTTTATTAATCCGTTGTCGAGACACACCTGCAGCCAGAGAGAGGAATATGGTAGACAGTAGTAGCCCTAGTAGGCTAGTGTAGATTATACCGTTGAAATATACATCCTCTCTTCAAATTTATTAATCTATTTTCCTCTTCCTGTTTCCCAGTGCGAGTAATTTGACATCATCCATTTTCACTTATCAACTCCTGCCTGCCTCTCTCTCTCTCTCTCTGTTTCCCTGTTGTTTGTGTGTTCTCGCTGTATTTTAATTAGAAAATGACGCGGATCACTCGCGGCTCGCGCAAAAAATAGACCAGACGCTGAAACTGGCGCTTCACAGCGCGGGCCGGCCGCGGCGCTCCGCGTCTGGTGTGAACAACACCATAGGTTAACATGAGCGCCGAAAGGAAGCGGCCTCCGTTACCCCCAATTTCCACCAGATGCGTTACGGCTGCGTTACGGCTCGCGCACGGCGGCGGAGTCAATCGGTTTCCATTAAAGTCAATGTGTGTATTTCCACTGAATGCAGAACAGCTGCGTTCCGACTCCGGCGATCCGCAGCCTCCGGAGCTGATACGCAGAGCTTCTATTTTGCCGGATGCCGGAGAGCTCCGCAGCACTACAGGGCAGAGTGCGCAGGACAGGAAGTCGAGCAAAAAAACAGAACAAACCAAACAAAATAAAATATCCTATTAATTTCAAAATAAAATTACACCGTGATCATGGCGGATCATATTTGGCGGAAAAATATGATGATCATTGCGGAAAACTGTTCCTGGTTTGTGGTTCTGTTTATCGAAACTACATATCGCGCGATCACACGTGAATTAGCGAGATCTCGTTGGTCCTCGGC
>JARPMJ010007827.1:25000-32500 GCA_033366665.1 Phoxinus dragarum | reverse complement strand
CAATTTTTCAACAGATTTAACAAGCTTTAGTTGTGAGTTCTGATGTCACAGTCTCAGATATCTTCATTGTTTCTGTGTGTGTTTGTAGATTACAGTTCTGTAGGGTGACAGGAGAAGGCTGTGGTTATCTGGCATCAGCTCTGAGTTCAAACCCCTCCTCACTCCTGAGAGATCTGGATCTGAGCCGCAATCCCCTGGGAGACTCAGGACTCAAGATGCTCTCTGATCTACTGAAGGATCCAAACTGCACACTGAACACACTCAAGTATGTGGAGCAATAAGATTCATCTCATCTTGTGAATATATGTGTGTGTGTTTCAGTCTCACCATATTCAAGTGTACAGGGGAGAGAGATGTGGAAAGGCTCTGTAGTAGAGCTGCGTGGAGGAAAACATTTACTGATTTACTTTGTTACAATATCAATCTCAAGGAAAACTTCTGAAAAACATAGTTCAGGCAAACATTTAAGATCTGTTATTATTTACTCTCCCTCACGTCATCCAGACCTGCAGGACTGCCTTTATTCTGCCGAACACAGAAGAAGACACTCTTTCAGTCAGTGGTCACCAAACCTTCAAAATATCATCTTTTGTGTTCGGCAGAAGAAATCCATACAGGTTTGGCACGACATGAGAGTGAGTAAATGATGACAGAGGTTTAATTTTAGTGTAAACTGTCCCTTTAACATTGATAATTATAATTAATGTTTCTTGATCATCAGATCATCATATTACACTGATTTCTGAAGGATCATGTGACACTGAAGACTGGAGTAATGATGCTGGAAATTCAGCTTTGATCACAGGAATAATTACACTTTACTATATATTCACTTAGAAACAGTTATTTTAAATGGTCACAAAATTTCTGTTTGTTTTTTGTATTTTTAATCAAATAATTGCAGCTTTGGTGAGCAGAAGAGACTTCTTTTAAAAACATTAAATATCGTACTGATCCAAAACTTTTGAACGGCAGTGTGTGTGTATGTAAGGGATAATGTACAGCGAGTCGGTTGTTATAGCGAACACAACACCGGCGGGCTGAACGGGAGCCGACGCGGAGCGGAGTGTATTCGCTATAACAACTAGACTTGTAGTCAAGACCGCCTAAACCGAGACCAAGACACTACCAAGACCAGAGGGTATCGAGACCAAGACAAGACCAAGACCAAGACAGACCAAGTCAAGACCAAGACCAAGACCAAGTCGAGACCAAGAACGAGACCAAGTCAAGACCGGAGGGGGAAAAAAACAGACTAGTGCTAAAGCTAAGCAATAACTTGTATGAATTCAAGAACAGCAGTATACTAGGGTTCAGCCGCAGTTTACATTCAATACATATTAGATGGTATTACTTCAACTACACAGGCAGAACAATACAGAGACAGACCATGTGATGTATTTGACTGTGAGCTCACTGTAAATGTCTTTGCAGACTGGGTGAGATCCACTATAGCAATTGCATGACGGCTGTTACTGCACTATTAAAGGATTGAGACTCCCTTAACTTTTGTGTACTGTTGAGGACTGACATGACTGGTACTGCCTGGTTCATCTGACAAAACATCAAACACCATCTTGCTCTACCAACAACTGTCTAAAGAATGAGAAATATGTAACTAATTGAAATTATGAAATCGTAACATCAAATTAAAGATGCACAAATAGAAACTTGGATTAGGACTAATTTTTAGTCAGCACAACGGAGATATGCAGTTGATATTTAAAATACCATTTATTTAGTCTAACACCATCTTAAACACTGTAATTAAACAACACACACACACGCACACACGCACTCACTCACTCACACACACACACACACACACACACACACACACACACACACACACACACACACACACACACACACACACAGGTTGTTATAGTGCAGTTTTGAAATGGGGAAAAGCACAGAGAGCGAGAGAGTAAAAGTGCTAAATAAAGGTGACAAGACTAGACTAATTAAACCCAGATTCACAGAGTTGGAGAGAACTTGTCGCTGCTTCCTACATCTGATAATAACAGCATTACAAATAACCGCTGCCTATAGGAATCAAAATGGTCAGGATTGGCCCTGCCTGGAAAAATCCCACCTATCCAGCTAATATATTCCCGTGAATTTATTTTCACTGTTTTTTTCTTTTTCAAAATGAAAGAAATAAAAAATCTCTAATAATACTAAATACTAATAAATATTTGACAATAAAACATTGGATTGGAGTACAGTACTACTAACACCAGCGACAAAATAAAAATAAAAGTTATCTCTTAATTAATATAGGGTCATGTTCAATTCTGACATATTCTGACTGATCTTTTATCAGCATCTTAACTGCATTTCCTTATTGAATTTCTTTTTTAATAAAATTATATTTCTTTAAAAATAAAGATATAAAGATATTTAATATGTTTGGCCAAATTTTTTGTTTAAAAAATAAAAAAATGAAATTCATAATTTCTTCAGTATTTCTAGTTAGAAGCTGCCTTCACGGTTCCCATATCATGTAGTGTTTAATTGAAAAGGGTCGGACAGTTCTCGTGTGTTCATCACTGGTTAGAGCGGCCGGTAGGAGCAAGTTCATCATGTAATCCCTGTTTGTCACACATGTGGAGTATGGTGGTGGTGAGTCTCATGCACTGCAGTATAGCTGTACCTGCGCTGAACACGGCGGAGTTACTGGCCCATCGGAGAAGTCCCGTTGCTTATAATAAGAGCACATGTGAACACTGCAGTGCACTGATGCTCTGAGCTCATCGCTGCACACTGCCGACACGCTGCTTCTCTGCGCTCTCTTTCTCAAACTATGAAAACAGTTTTAAAATCAGGGTGACTATTAACAAGAGGAGATTCGTCTGTGTGGAATGTATTTGACTTTAAAATGTAGGTAAGTTACAGTTGCAACAAATTAAAATACTCAAAGTTCAGCAGAAATGAAAGCTTTAGCGTAAGTTCTGCCAGGAAGACTCAATCAGCGTGCCACGTGATACTTCACTTCTAACCAATCATGTGCTAAAACTCACAGTATAAAAGAATCGGTACTTACATTCGTCCTTGTTCGCAGATGCTGACGCTGCCAATTACCTCAATCCTCCCCAACCACCACCAAGATGGTACCTTCCCCTTCAACCTCCCCACCACCACCAGGATGGTCCCCTTCCCCTTCAACCTCCCCACCACCACCAGGATGGTCCCTTCCCCTTCATCCTCCCCACCACCACCAAGATGGTACCTTCCCCTTCATCCTCCCCACCACCACCAGGATGGTACCTTCCCCTTCATCCTCCCCAACCACCACCAAGATGGTACCTTCCCCTTCATCCTCCCCACCACCACCAGGATGGTACCTTCCCCTTCATCCTCCCCACCACCACCAAGATGGTACCTTCCCCTTCATCCTCCCCACCACCACCAAGATGGTACCTTCCCCTTCATCCTCCCCACCACCACCAAGATGGTCCCTTCTTTAACCTCCAGGGGGGTCGGCTGCGCCCCTGCCTTCGTCTTTAGGCAGGATATGCAGATTCCGCTACCCTCGCATTGCTCTCTAAGGACGGGGCCTACGCCAAAGAACTTTATAAATTCATGCTTGCTGGGCTGTTAATAAATATACGCTGTTATATCAATTTATCTCCCGAGTCTTTCTGGTAGAACTTATAGTTTATGAAATGAGAGAGATCTCTTATCAGTTTATATTAAATGGATGTGTAATTATTCAACAGATTTAATAAGCTTTAGTTGTGAGTTCTGATGTCACAGTCTCAGATATCTTCATTGTTTCTGTGTGTGTTTGTAGATTACGGAGCTGTGAGGTGACAGGAGAAGGCTGTGGTTATCTGGCGTCAGCTCTGCGTTCAAACCCCTCCTCACTCCTGAGAGATCTGGATCTGAGCAACAATCCCCTGGGAGACTCAGGACTCAAGATGCTCTCTGATCTACTGAAGGAGCCAAACTGCAAACTGAACACACTCAGGTATGTGGAGCAATAAGATTTATCTCATCCTGTGAATATATGTGTGTGTGTTTCAGTCTCACCATATTCAAGTGTACAGGGGAGAGAACTGTGGAAAGGCTCTGTAGTAGAGCTGCGTGGAGGAAAACATTTACTAATTTACTTTGTTACAATATCAATCTCAAGGAAAACTTCTGAAAAACATAGTTCAGGCATAGTTCGCCAGCAGCCATATCACCCTGTAGCTCAAGACTGGTTTCCCACTGAAGCTAAGCGGGGCTGAGCCTGGTTAGTACTTGGATGGGAGACCTCCTGAGAAAAACCAGGTTGCTGCTGGGAGAGGTGTTAGTGTGGCCAGCAGGGGGCGCTCACCCTGTGGTCTGTGTGGGTCCTAATGCCCCAGTATAGTGATGGGGACACTATACTGACAAAAGAGCGCCGTCCTTCGGATGAGACGTTAAACCGAGGTCCTGACTTTCTGTGGTCATTAAAAATCCCTGGATGTCTTTCGAAAGAGTAGGGGTGTAACCCCGGCATCCTGGCCAAATTTGCCCAGTGGCCTCTGTCCATCATGGCCTCCTAATCATCCTCCTATATATATACTAATTGGCTTCATCACTGTCTCCTCTCCACCAGTAAGCTGGTGTGTGGTGGGCGTTCTGGCGCAATATGGCTGCCGTCGCATCATCCAGGTGGATGCTGCACATTGGTGGTGGTTGAGGAGATTCCCCCCTTCTATGTAAAGCGCTTTGGGTGTCCAGAAAAGCGCTATATAAATGAAATGAATTATTATTATTATTATAAACATTTAAGATCTGTCATTATTTACTCTCCCTCACGTCATCCAGACCTGCAGGACTGCCTTTATTCTGCCGAACACAGAAGAAGACACTCTTTCAGTCAGTGCTCACCAAACCTTCAAAATATCATCTTTTGTGTTCGGCAGAAGAAATCCATACAGGTTTGGCACGACATGAGAGTGAGTAAATGATGACAGAGGTTTAATTTTAGTGTAAACTGTCCCTTTAACATTGATAATTATAATTAATGTTTCTTGATCATCAGATCATCATATTATACTGATTTCTGAAGGATCATGTGACACTGAAGACTGGAGTAATGATGCTGGAAATTCAGCTTTGATCACAGGAATAATTACACTTTACTATATATTCACTTAGAAAACTGTTATTTTAAATGGTCACAAAATTTCTGTTTGTTTTTTGTATTTTTAATCAAATAATTGCAGCTTTGGTGAGCAGAAGAGACTTCTTTTAAAAACATTAAATATCGTACTGATCCAAAACTTTTGAACGGCAGTGTGTGTGTATGTAAGGGATAATGTACAGCGAGGCGGTTGTTATAGCGAACACAACACCGGCGGGCTGAACGGGAGCCGACGCGGAGCGGAGTGTATTCGCTATAACAACTAGACTTGTAGTCAAGACCGCCTAAACCGAGACACTACCAAGACCAGAGGGTATCAAGACCAAGACAGACCAAGTCAAGACCAAGACCAAGTCGAGACCGAGAAAGAGACCAAGTCAAGACCGGAGGGGGAAAGAAACAGACTAGTGCTAAAGCTAAGCAATAACTTGTATGAATTCAAGAACAGCAGCATACTAGGGTTCAGCCGCAGTTTACATTCAATACATATTAGACGGTATTACTTCAACTACACAGGCAGAACAATACAGAGACAGACCATGTGATGTGTTTGACTGTGAGCTCACTGTAAATGTCTTTGCAGACTGGGTGAGATCCACTATAGCAATTGCATGACGGCTGTTACTGCACTATTAAAGGATTGAGACTCCCTTAACTTTTGTGTACTGTTGAGGACTGACATGACTGGTACTGCCTGGTTCATCTGACAAAACATCAAACACCATCTTGCTCTACCAACAACTGTCTAAAGAATGAGAAATATGTAACTAATTGAAATTATGAAATCGTAACATCAAATTAAAGATGCACAAATAGAAACTTGGATTAGGACTAATTTTTAGTCAACACAACGCAGATATGCAGTTGATATTTAAAATACCTTTATTTAGTCTAACACCATCTTAAATACAATACTGTAATTAAACAACACACACACACGCACACACGCACGCACGCACGCACACACACACACACACTCACACACGCACTCACTCACTCACACACACACACACACACACAAGCATACTCACACACACACACACACACACACACACACACACACACACACACACACACACACACACACACACACAGGTTGTTATAGTGCAGTTTTGAAATGGGGAAAAGCACAGAGAGAGAGAGAGTAAAAGTGCTAAATAAAGGTGACAAGACTAGACTAATTAAACCCAGATTCACAGAGTTGGAGAGAACTTGTCGCTGCTTCCTACATCTGATAATAACAGCATTACAAATAACCGCTGCCTGTAGGATTCACAATGGTCAGGATTGGCCCTGCCTGGAAAAATTCCACCTATCCAGCTAATATATTCCCGTGAATTTACTTTCACTGTTTTTTCTTTTTCAAAATGAAAGAAAGAAAAAAAATCTCTAATAATACTAAATACTAATAAATATTTGACAATAAAACATTGGATTTGAGTACAGTACTACTAATACCAGCGACAAAATAAAAATAAAAGTTATCTCTTAATTAATATAGGGTCATGTTCAATTCTGACATATTCTGACTGATCTTTTATCAGCATCTTAACTGCATTTCCTTATTGAATTTCTTTTTTAATAAAATTATATTTCTTTAAAAAAATAAAGATATAAAGATATTTAATATGTTTGGCCAAATGATTTCTTTCAAAAATAAAAAAAATGAAATTCAATATTTCTTCAGTATTTCTAGTTAGAAGCTGCCTTCACGGTTCCCATATCATGTAGTGTTTAATTGAAAAGGGTCGAACAGTTCTCGTGTGTTCATCACTGGTTAGAGCGGCCGGCACGAGCAAGTTCATCATGTAATCCCTGTTTGTCACACATGTGGAGTATGGTGGTGGTGAATCTCATGCACTGCAGTATAGCTGTACCTGCGCTGAACACGCGGAGTTACTGGCCCATCAGAGAAGTCCCGTTGCTTATAATAAGAGCACATGTGAACACTGCAGTGCACTGATGCTCTGAGCTCATCGCTGCACACTGCCGACACGCTGCTTCTCTGCGCTCTCTTTCTCAAACTATGAAAACCTTTTTAAAATCAGGGTGACTATTAACAAGAGGAGATTCGTCTGTGTGGAATGTATTTGGCTTTAAAATGTAGGTAAGTTAAAGTTTCAACAAATTAAAATACTCAAAGTTCAGCAGAACTTATAGTTTATGAAATGAGAGAGATCTTTTATCAGTTTATATTGAATGGATGTGTAATTATTCAACAGATTTAACAAGCTTTAGTTGTGAGTTCTGATGTCACAGTCTCAGATATCTTCATTGTTTCTGTGTGTGTTTGTAGATTACAGGGCTGTAAGGTGACAGGAGAAGGCTGTGGTTATCTGGTGTCAGCTCTGAGTTCAAACCCCTCCTCACTCCTGAGAGAT
>JARPMJ010007827.1:10000-20000 GCA_033366665.1 Phoxinus dragarum | reverse complement strand
GTCATTAGTCATTTGTTGGAAACTAGGGGGCCCTCCTGGTTTGCAACAACGCTAACGACTGGACATAATAAAAAAATTTTCCGAAGACCAGATGTATTGATGAATAGGTCTCAATTAGATTTTATATGTGGAATTTAAACCAATTGATGTGTGACCATAGCCATGCCCATGTTCTATGCACCTCAGTGTTTACATACAGGAAATTATTGAAATGAAATTATTAAAATAATTTCCCTTGTTCTATATGTATGAAGGTAAATTATGTATTACAGATTTGCATGATTTGAATAATTTTGGCCTGGATAGTCTTATGATCTACGCCAGGTAGAGATATTCTAAGATTGTTGTAGTGATGATGTGTATGTTTATGTATAGGAGATGGGTGGTGTCTATCCTACCATAATTTGTGTTGCAAAATTTAGTTCCGGTGCTACACCGGGAGGCCACATACAATAGCTACTTCTGTAGTGTTATGAGGTGTGAGTGGCCGCTTGAAGTTTCTCCACCCCCATCTCCTACATGTAAAGTTGTGTGTGTCCTGCTTGAAACAGGTGGGACCAGACCCTTGCGGAATCTGGTTCTGAAGAACAGCAGTTGTCAGCCTGTAAGGGAGCTGGACCTAGAGAGGAAAACACAGTTAATCTGGAGCCTTTCAACAAATTGCATTGAGATATATGATCTATCTCATTATTTATTTGATGGCCTCAGCCAGACAGTTGTTACTAGTGGCTTTGATCTGTTAAGATTTTATGCCATTTAGAGAAAATTTGTTTTAGTTTACAAAGACAAGTATCATTATCATGATCATGTCTTTGCAAAGAAAAGGTAAATTAAACTGTGTGATAATGGTCAGATCTGACTGCTATTGCAGTTTAACTCACACATTGGGCCCTATCTTGCACCCAGCGCAATTGACTTTGAACACCGACGCATGTATCATTCCTATTTTGCACCCGCGCACAGCGGACTTTTCCCTCCACAGACGCACGTCGGTAAATTAGGAAATTAACTTGCGCTCGCGGGGGCGGTTCAGCGCAAAGAGGAGGCGTGTTCCGGCGCAAAACTTCCATGGTGCTATTTTCCAGTTTTAGAAAGCAATTGCGCCATTGACCAGGGAAAAAACAGTCTAAAGACAGTGGCGCGTTGCGCGTTAGTGATATGGTAGCTATTTTAAGGGCGCGTGCTTGGCCATAATGTTAACGCGCATCCACTTTGTACACACTAATATAAACAGATGCAGCAGTTTTCATTTTTGCAAATCATACATTATTACAAGGAAAAATATTAACACACGAGACGAGGGAAATCATTGTTGTGTCCGTGAAGATGTGAAAAAGATCTAGATAAAAAAAAAATCTAGATTAGGCTACACATTTACCCAAATTATACGCCTGTTTAACCGAAGCTTATTTGGGTGGGTTTCTCCCATTATCCCCAATGTCACTTCTCTGTGTTTTACGGCCCTGACGAGAACGTCGGTTTCCTCGGCTGTGAACCGCTCCTGGCGTGCGCCGGCAAATCCGCCGTTATAATAGCAATCCGCCGTGGAACAAGCGAGCCGGCTCTTAAAGGGAATGTGAGAGGACGCTCTGATTGGTTTATTTCACGTTACGCCCCAACCACACCTATGAATAATGAAGCTACTTCAGACCAACCCCTTTTAGATTTGCGTCGGGCGCAAGAGGCATTTATCCTGCCGGGAAAATAGCAACAGCGCCCGGGATCCGCCCACAAAGTTACTTGCGCTTTGCACTTTGACACTTGCGTTTCAGATCGTTAAAATAGGGCCCATTATGCTGTGTTGTGAGTATTAGGACACCCAGGTCTGCTGGGGAAATCTCATGTTGTTTATTTACAGTAGCCAGATCTTTGTTCAGAGCAATTAGATCACCAGGTGTGGTGTTGTGATTGTTTGTTTAGCCTTTGGAATTTATGGTGCCATTCAAACTATTGACCATGTGGATCTCTGTGGTCCATACTGTTGTTAACACTTGCACCACTTTGTTTGTGGTTTTGTTGCAAGAGAAAATTAAAACTTGTACCTCCCCGTGTTACTGGGTTGAAGATCTATTAGATCAAATTTAAATCATCCTGTGGCTTTGGATGGATATTCAAGACATGGTAATCAGGTTGATCATTTTAGTTGGTACATACTGGGTATTGTAGTTTTTCTCATTAAAGATTCTTGCACAAATAGAAGGTTAAGAAGTTCTTTCTCATTCATTCTTCATTTCAGTTTCCTTCCTTACCAATACTTTCTCTAACCATTTATTATCTCCTTCCTCCCAACAATTCTCACTCCCTACATGCACATACCATCTTTCTACCTTCTGATTCTTTCCATTCTTCTTCAATATGCTTTCCTCTTCTAAACCAATGCTGAATCATCAAGAGATTAAAGCCATTCCTGGCCATTATAATATCATATATTAGAATCTGGTCATAATATAAATTATATTCTATAAAATTGTATACACCAAAACAAATTTTATTTACTGGTCACTGGGGTCTCTACCGAGTAATTTGTCCAGACTGACTTGTTATCATCTCACTGATCTTTTAGAAGGCATTTAGCCCTGCAGCTCCAGCGATGCTGGCATGAGCATTGTGTGCACAGCAACAAACCAAACTGGAAACCAGTTATAGCTGCTTTGATGCTGTGAACCTTGAATGCACTGCAAGCACTGAGAAACATGGGTCAAATCATTGCTCAATTTAAAGATGTTTGTGACTACAAAACAGAATTGGACACAATTTTCTTGTTTTAGGCTGCGATGTTATTAATTGCATTCTTTTAAGAATCTATTTGAAAATGAAAGAAAGGTTGGACAAAAGGGTCTGATGGAGGGCGCCAAGATTGTTTTATGGTTTGTTACTTTTGTCAGTCTCATTTGAGACCTCGAAAAACATACAAGAGTGCAATGATTGCAAAGTCTGATATAAGACCAAATGAAAAGATCTATCAGGCCTGGCTACAAGCCTCTTAGTGACACAATAATTGTCATTATATGCATCAGTTTTCAAATTTAGCGTATTTCTCTGAATTTCAGTCTCTAGGACTGAGAGATCATTTTCCCAGATCATTTCTTTTGAAATATTCTAATTTCATTGGACTGTTTTGTCCAACTTTACCTTTCACACACCAAGGATTCAAGTGAGACATTTACTTGTTATCTTTTAGCTCATCATATCACAAGTGTGACCATTTTCTTATTTGCAGTGTTGCAATGATGCAACAATCATAAATAATCAAATGTAACAATATTATTTACTTCATTTAAGTTTTTAGTTTACATCCCTCTGTTGAATACCAGAATAAAATTTGAATGAAGTTATTCTAATTTAGGTTTCATCTCTTGTTGCCTGGGCAAACAAGGAGGAATTTAAAGTTAAAGCAAGGGAATATAATTTATCATCTATGCTGCCGCTACAATGTCCCTGGCATGTGGTTTTATCTCATTCTCAAGCCCCACCGGATTTTGCGTTCTCCAGTCTAACTGGGTATGCCGACCCATTCTATACATGTGTCTATATGAGGTGCGTCTGAATTTTCCCTCAACACTTCTAAAAAGGCAAAAAGAATTGACTTACCACAACGGCTGAAGAAAGAGAAGGGAAGCCTCTTACTTGTTGCAATTCCCAATATTTCGCTGAAAAGACACTCGCAATCTGGAGATCACGGAGGGCCTGTCACCACTTTGTAAGGACCACCCATTGGCCCAACGACGGAATCCAACGGGGTGGGCGAAGGGATAATGCGTCTATATCTTTCCAGCGCTCCTGTGAAGTTCACTTAATTTATTAGAATTTAGTTTGAATATTACTTTAGCTCTACGCTTAATCTGACTCCAGTTTCAAGTGATAATCAAATTTAGATGGTGTTTCTTATTAGAAAATAGTCATAAATATTGATTATGAATTAATTTAGATCTTTGGTTATTCAGAGTTTCTTATCTTTCATTTATTTATTCATTATGGACCCAATGCCGCACAGAGATCACGCCGGCCACGTCGTGTTTCTCACGGACACAAAACTTGTCAGTTCTGAAGTTAGTCAGAGGATGTAGGGTTAGCTAATACCTCTTAAGTCGGTTGCCTACTGCTCACTCATACAAAAGAGTGTAGTTGATTTTAGCCATTTCCATACAACTTGCTAAATCAGTAATAGACAGAAATCAAAAGGTCTTCAAGATGACGTGCCTACTCGTCCATTCATACATGCGCCTTTAGTTTGACCTATCCTGCAAGATTTGCGGTAGCACCAGCCTCCTATAATCTACTAAAATAATGATTTCAGAAAACTTCAGAATAAATCAAGATGTAACATTTATTTGTCAGGTATAAATGTATCATGCCAATTACACATGTATTTAAAAGCCAATTCAGAAATAATAGATGCATGACATAAATTCCTCAAAGATGACTCTAAAAGTAAGCAATGCATTCCTGACAGAGACACACAGCGGTGTGTGAGTGTTTTCCAACGGGAGAACACTGACACAGCACTGTATGGGGGTTTTCCTGGTTACAGGATCCCAAAGACAGCTCTGTTACCTAGCCTTAAATACCCAGACCAGAACAAAAGGGTTGTGCCAATATTTTCAGAGTTTGTTTTGGGTCAGTTCCTGTACCCCAGGGGGTAGCACCTGGTCTCGGGGGAGTGGGGAGATATCTTGAAGAGACATCACCCAAAGAGGAACACAGGATTCTCATAAGTTCTTAATCTTTCTAATATTACCAATGACTGCAATGAAATTAAGACCATTTTACCAATCGCACTGAGACATCTAAAATGATACCAAACATGAAAAGGAAAAACAATAGATTTACAAGATACATCATATGTGATATATAGGCATTCTTAGTGAACTTTTGGTGACTTGACTCAGGGGGAGTGGGGGATGCAGAGATAAGGGAAAAGTGTTTGGACAGGACAATGTCCTATGCTCTGTCTTTGCGATCTTCTGTCCAGGGTGCGTTTTATGGCTATATTGCAGGGTGAGTTTTATTTTAACAGGAAAATCAGTTCTTACAAGCCTTTATTACAAAACACTAGGCTATATCATACAGCATTCAGAAAAATGCGCACCCCTAGTTCCTCCGTCTATGGCCCAATGACGCTACTATGAGCATTTACTAGATACTTTAAACAAATGCGGGTCAGGAAGCGGGTCGGGTACAATATTTTCATTCTTTTTTTTGCGGTCCGAGTTGTGGGCGGGTTAGTTGAAAATGACTGCCGGGTTGTTTATACATTGACCCGCGCATCACTGACACACACACACACACACACACACACACACACACACACACACACACATATACACACACACACACACACACACAGGTGGTTATAGTGCAGTTTTGAAATGGGGAAAAGCACAGAGAGAGAGAGAGTAAAAGTGCTAAATAAAGGTGACAAGACTAGACTAATTAAACCCAGATTCACAGAGTTGGAGAGAACTTGTCGCTGCTTCCTACATCTGATAATAACAGCATTACAAATAACCGCTGCCTATAGGAATCACAATGGTCAGGATTGGCCCTGCCTGGAAAAATCCCACCTATCCAGCCAATATATTCCCGTGAATTTAGTTTCACTGTTTTTTTCTTTTTCAAAATGAAAGAAATAAAAAATCTCTAATAATACTAAATACTAATAAATATTTGACAATAAAACATTGGATTTGAGTACAGTACTACTAATACCAGCAACAAAATAAAAATAAAAGTTATCTCTTAATTAATATAGGGTCATGTTCAATTCTGACATATTCTGACTGATCTTTTATCAGCATCTTAACTGCATTTCCTTATTGAATTTCTTTTTTAATAAAATTATATTTCTTTAAAAGTAAAGATATAAAGATATTTAATATGTTTGGCCAAATTTTTTGTTTAAAAAATAAAAAAATGAAATTCATAATTTCTTCAGTATTTCTAGTTAGAAGCTGCCTTCACGGTTCCCATATCATGTAGTGTTTAATTGAAAAGGGTCGAACAGTTCTCGTGTGTTCATCACTGGTTAGAGCGGCCGGCACGAGCAAGGTCATCATGTAATCCCTGTTTGTCACACATGTGGAGTATGGTGGTGGTGGATCTCATGCACTGCAGTATAGCTGTACCTGCGCTGAACACGGCGGAGTTACTGGCCCATCGGAGAAGTCCCGTTGCTTATAATAAGAGCACATGTGAACACTGCAGTGCACTGATGCTCTGAGCTCATCGCTGCACACTGCCGACACGCTGCTTCTCTGCGCTCTCTTTCTCAAACTATGAAAACAGTTTTAAAATCAGGGTGACTATTAACAAGAGGAGATTCGTCTGTGTGGAATGTATTTGGCTTTAAAATGTAGGTAAGTTAAAGTTGCAACAAATTAAAATACTCAAAGTTCAGCAGAAATGAAAGCTTTAGCGTAAGTTCTGCCAGGAAGACTCAATCAGCGTGCCACGTGATACTTCACTTCTAACCAATCATGTGCTAAAACTCACAGTATAAAAGAATCGGTACTTACATTCGTCCTAGTTCGCAGATGCTGACGCTGCCAATTACCTCAATCCTCCCCAACCACCACCAAGATGGTACCTTCCCCTTCATCCTCCCCACCACCACCAGGATGGTCCCTTCCCCTTCATCCTCCCCACCACCACCAGGATGGTCCCTTCCCCTTCATCCTCCCCACCACCACCAAGATGGTACCTTCCCCTTCATCCTTCCCAACCACCACCTGGATGGTACCTTCTTTAACCTCCAGGGGGGTCGGCTGCGCCCCTGCCTTCGTCTTTAGGCAGGATATGCAGATTCCGCTACCCTCGCATTGCTCTCTAAGGACGGGGCCTACGCCAAAGAACTTTATAAATTCATGCTTGCTGGGCTGTTAATAAATATACGCTGTTATATCAATTTATCTCCCGAGTCTTTCTGGTAGAACTTATAGTTTATGAAATGAGAGAGATCTCTTATCAGTTTATATTAAATGTATGTGTAATTATTCAACAGATTTAACAAGCTTTAGTTGTGAGTTCTGATGCCACAGTCTCAGATATCTTCATTGTTTCTGTGTGTGTTTGTAGATTACATTTCTGTAGGGTGACAGGAGAAGGCTGTGGTTATCTGGTGTCAGCTCTGAGTTCAAACCCCTCCTCACTCCTGAGAGATCTGGATCTGAGCAACAATCCCCTGGGAGACTCAGGACTCAAGATGCTCTCTGATCTACTGAAGGAGCCAAACTGCACACTGAACACACTCAGGTATGTGGAGCAATACGATTCATCTCATCCTGTGAATATATGTGTTTATACCATGGTCTGGGTGAATACTCGATTCTGATTGACTGCAGGGTGTCCGTTAAAAATTGATAGAGGACACCTAGTAAAGTAGTTCTGGTGAAACTGCCTGTTTACCATTCGAAATTAATAAAAAAAATGCGCTACCTACAACAGCTGTGAGTAAACATAGCAACAGGCAGTTGAAAAAATGCATTTTTGAACCTGAAGGGTTCTACAAGCTGAGAGGACTATAAATATCTCTGGTTGCTAAATAAATCGTCAGGCAAGTTATTATTTGTAAAAACTAGATTTAGCCTAATTAAAATATAAACTAATGTTTTAAAAATGTTTTATTTGGCAAGTGACCATGGTATAAGCAGGTTAATGCCCTCCAAGGTGTCCATTGTCAGGTTTTAATGGACTTCGGCGGAGGCAACCGCCCTCCGCTATGCGTCGGCCGGTTCACACCTCGCCGTCGTCCATTAAAACCTCACAATGGACACCTCGTCGGGCATTAACCCTTACGTGTGTTTCAGTCTCACCATATTCAAGTGTACAGGGGAGAGAACTGTGGAAAGGCTCTGTAGTAGAGCTGCGTGGAGGAAAACATTTACTGATTTACTTTGTTACAATATCAATCTCAAGGAGTCGGCCTTCTGAAAAACATAGTTCAGGCAAACATTTAAGATCTGTCATTATTTACTCTCCCTCACGTCATCCAGACCTGCAGGACTGCCTTTATTCTGCCGAACACAGAAGAAGACACTCTTTCAGTCAGTGGTCACCAAACCTTCAAAATATCATCTTTTGTGTTCGGCAGAAGAAATCCATACAGGTTTGGCACGACATGAGAGTGAGTAAATGATGACAGAGGTTTCATTTTAGTGTAAACTGTCCCTTTAACATTAATAATTATAATTAATGTTTCTTGATCATCAGATCATCATATTATACTGATTTCTGAAGGATCATGTGACACTGAAGACTGGAGTAATGATGCTGGAAATTCAGCTTTGATCACAGGAATAAATTACACTTTACTAAATATTCACTTAGAAACAGTTATTTTAAACTGTCACAATATTACTGTTTGTTTTTTGTATTTTTAATCAAATAATTGCAGCTTTGGTGAGCAGAAGAGACTTTTTTTTAAAAACATTAAATATCATACTGATCCAAAACTTTTGAACGGCAGTGTGTGTGTATGTAAGGGATAATGTACAGCGAGGCGGTTGTTATAGCGAACACAACACCGGCGGGCTGAACGGGAGCCGACGCGGAGCGGAGTGTATTCGCTATAACAACCGCCTCGCTGTACATTATCCTGCTTATTACATGGCAGCCTACCAAATAAATCAAGAATTTGACACAAAATATTGATTTAAAAAGGAGTTTAATGATTTAAAAACTTCCGTTAAAGAACACCGTGTCAATGGAAACGCTCTGTTTTTCATGGCAACGGTGTGTTATCAAGAAATAACAGACCGCATTCTACATTACAATTTAACCAAGCCATGTAATAAATATATATAGTGTATTATGATATTTTCATTTCTATCTATTAATATTATTTCATTAAATTATTACACATGAGAAACATATAGAACACGGACAAGTATAGTAGACTTTGTCTTTATAGTTGCACGTCTAAACTGTCAAATACTCAGAATATGTCCAGATTGTCAACGTAAGCACTGACTGTACAGCACATTGTTCTACACACACACACACACACACACACACACACACACACACACACACACACACACACACACAGGGGCGGATCTAGGGGGTGGCCAGGGGTGGCCGTGACCACCCTTTGCCTAAGCTTGGCCACCCCTTTGGCCACCCCTCTCACAACTGCTGTTTCTGTCTCTTTTTTTATTGTCAAGAATTACGTTTTTTAAACGCAGAACCGTCTCTTTAAGACCACAAAAAAAAAAAAAAAAAAAAACGTGAGACGCGCACTCCAACTGCACCTCAGCGCCAGCGCAAGTCAAACGAGTGCGGAAATGTGCAGGTGCCGAACGAGCTTCAGCAGAACAACAGACAGTGATATAGCCTACGCATAGTAAATATAGAGTCAATGTTTCTCAACTGGTGGGTTGCAAGACCGTAAATAACAAGCGTAAATCTTTGTTTTTCTGATGCCACTTTTCTTTTGAAAGATGTGTGTGAAAGCTAGTGACACTTCTGTCAGATGCTGAGAAAAGCGGCGCGCGTTGTCCTACATCAGTTGGCTATCTTCGGTAAGATGAGATGTCAGGCCAAATGTCAGTAAAACTAACTTTCCTGTCCTGTCAGCCGTTGTACTGTGCTCGCGGTGCGCAAAAGCGGCGTGCTGTAGACTTAGTTTTGACGTCAATTGACTCGTGAAATAATCAAAAAGGCGATTAAAATAATCTGCTATGTGAGATCACAATATAAGGCACAAACTGATGTCATTTTTAAATGTAGACTACAAATAAATGTAAGCACTGTGCATTTGTACTAGCTGGCATTAATTTGTAAAGAGGACACAAATGGATAATTTTTAAACCCATAAAATAACTAATTTTACATTCTGGCATTTATGTGCTTTTGACTTCCGCCTTGTTCACATTCTTGTACATGGGGATTCAAAAGAGACATTTCCTTTTTAATTTAGGTAGCCTATTATAGAACTGTTGCAATTATTTATTTTGACAACTAATATAGAAAAGTTAAACATGCAGTTTTTACTTTTTCAGTT
>JARPMJ010007827.1:0-5000 GCA_033366665.1 Phoxinus dragarum | reverse complement strand
CATCTTCATTGTCTTCACCATCAAGGGATCATTTTGACGAGCTAACACACGCTTGAGGTCTTTCACACACGGTTCTGTCATCCGTCTTCACTACAGACAGACACCTTTGACCTTTGATCCTCACTGTTTGTTTCACTCTTGCTCATGTGATATTGCTTAATTATCTTTATCTACAAAACACAGAAATCTGGTATGTGTTTATATATTAATAAATAAACATATTTATAATGGATTTATTCTAATTAATGTCCTCAGTAAGTAAATGTGTGTTTCTATGGTGTAAATCATGGAATATGACACAGGTATGTTTGCACACACACATATATCTGTGGTTAATGTTGCTTTGCTCTCTCTTCTTGTCTTTAGACGCTAGTAATCTCTCACTGGATCCAAACACAGCGGTCACTCGTCTCATTCTGTCTGAGGAGAACAGAAACATGACGCCCGTGTTTGAGGACCAGCCGTATCCTGAGCATCCAGAGAGATTTGATGAGTATCCTCAGGTTCTGTGTGGAGAGAGTCTGACTGGACGCTGTTGCTGGGCGGCTGAATGGAGTCAGTCAATGAAGATCAGAGACATATAAAGGAATCAGCAGGAAAGGAAGGAGACACTGTACATGTGGATTCAACAAAATATCCTGGAGTTTATCTGTTTATCTGCAGAGTAGGAGTGTTTCTGGACTGACTTTGTTCTTCTACAGCGTCTCTGACACACACACACACACACACACACACACACACACACACACGCAATCAGTTTATATAGTTTGTTCTTATTTTCCTCGCTGATTGTAATACAGTCATGATTATTTACTCTTAACATGTTTAAATGTTTCTAAGGAAAAGGAAGGAGTAATTGCTGAAATGTTTCTTTTATCTTTGTTTTCTCTGCTTCTTCACATATTGGATGATTTCTGAGGTTAGTTTTATGAGAGAGCTTTACAGGGACCTGAGAAGAGCTTGTGCTGATCATCATTAAATCATCATTAGCCAGTTGTACAGAATATCGTCTGCTTTTGTGTTTAACCAGAAAGTCGAGAGCTCGTTCGTTCCAGCGCTGTGATGGTGATGTGTGCATGTTCATAGTTGATAATGCGTTACATTGTTTCGATTAAATGTAAAGATTTATATAATGTTCATATACAGTGGCCACTAAAAGTATTTAGACACTTAAGCCACAATTGTTTGCCAAGCATTTGTTTTATGTACTCTCAGGAAAAAAAGAAATTAAGTATAACAGCCTTTTTATAAGATACATCTTTATACCATATTTACCTTTTAAGTACTTTTGACAGCTTTTGTACCTTTTTCCGTTTTTTTTTTCTGGCTAAACATTATTAAAGGCTATTCCATTGGTTATGATATTGATATAGGAATTGTTTTTGTTAATAAAGTTTTATGATGTTTCTCAATTTAAACCTATATAAAAGTTTATATCAGTATCATCCCTCATAACTATTACTGTACAGCAAAGTGGCTGATCATAAAGATGTTGTGACATGGGGAACAGTAAACCAGAGGTTTAGTAAAGCATATAGTGAGTTTGTTAATGGTTTAGATGAAAATCAGTTTCACGCTCTTTCATTCAGACGTTTCACAGTCCGCTATGAGCCATTGTATTGATATTAATGTATACAATGATGACATACACACACACACACACACACACTCATATGTTTGTTGTTATTTTTACTACTACTAATACATTTCCTTTTTTTTTTCTTTTACATTTGTGTCTAAAATGAAATTAATAGATTTAAAACATTATAGTTAAGCAAACAGGAGCCAGTTGCAGTGTATGTGTTTGACCACTAGGTGGCGTAATAGAATTGAGTTTTGTCCTGGTTTAAATCTTTCACAATGATAAAACTGTTGTGCAGAAATGTGGTTCACATACAGTGGGGTCTTAATAATTTTTTTAATTTTTTTATTTCCCCTTTAATTATCATTAGGATTTAATGATAATAAATTGCATGATAAACCTATAAGAGAGTTATTTAGTCATTTTCTTGAAAAGATCATTCATGATTTATGGTTATTTACTATACAGTCAGACTGCAGAACCATTGAAGAACCTTTACTTTTAAATGACTGGTGTTTACCACGTTAACAGTTTGTTGGTTATTCTGGGTGGTTGTCAGGGTGTTGCTCAGCAGTTTTGTGCAGATTCTAGGGTATTCTGTTTTGTTGCCAGGGTGTTGCTATGTCGTTACTAATGTGTCTTATGTGAGTTTTACTTTTTACTATGCAGTTTATAGATTATTATATATATTTTTTTTTTTACTTTTAACAATGTTGCAATGCAGTTTATACATTTTTCTGGGTGGTTGCCAGTGTGTTGCTAAGGTATTTTATGGGGTTTTATTTTTTACTTTTAAAATTTTTAATATAGGGTTTATGGAGTTTTATTTTTTACTTTTAACATTTTTAATATATATTTTTTATAATGTTGCTATGCAGTTTCTAGATTATTATGGGTGGCTGCTAGGGTATTGCTATATTGTTTTTAGATTATTATGGGTGGTTGCCAGGGCGTTGCTATATTGTTTTTAGATTATTATGGGTGGTTGCCAGGGCGTTGCTATGTCGTTTTTAGATTATTATGGGTGGTTGCCAGGCTTCAGAACCCCTGAATAACTTTTCATTTTTTGAGTGAAGATGTTGTCGAATGGTTGTGCTGAACATATTTGTAATTTTAAAGCAGCTTGAGTGAATGAGAAGGACCATGAAAGCGAGAGTGTTCCTCTTCTCTCTCAGACGCACAGGGTTATTCATGGAGGATATTCTCTCCTTCTATCCGTAGTCTTCAGACTGGATGCTAAAATCCGCTTCATTGAGAAACCCGTTCAGAAACCCTGAATCCTGCCCTGTTTTAAGTCACACATAACTACGTTAATGGTTGCAGCCGTACACAAGCTGGACTGTTTGCTTCAGCACAAAGACTTCCGCAGTGGCCCATTGGCTCGGGACAGCTGGCTTTAGCGCATTAGAGGATGTTTTATACACATCTGTCATAGTTTTAATGTATACACCACCAGAGGGGCTTTCGGCTCGTTTATATCTTTAAACAAATAATTACATGTCTGCATCTGTGCAGAAAAGTGAGTGGATTATATGTTAGTAGTGTGAAAGAAACTGATGGGAAGTTGGACGGAGACGGGCTCCAGGTGCATGTGTGATGTCATTTCCTTTCTGAAAAAGTGAAGTTGAACACCTGGGATGGATTTCTTTAGAGTTGTTGATGCTTTAAGAGAGTTTGAAAGCAGCTTACAGTGAAGAAAAACAGCAGTCACTAGAGAACCACGGTGATTATATTATTAGTGTTTTAATAATACAGACTAAAATTATATTTAAACTTATCAGGCACTGTCAATGCTTCAGCAACCCACTTACTGTAGTTTCCCCAACAGCATATTCATGGGTTTCAGTCACGTGACTTTTTTGTTGTGGCCGCCATCTTTAGGACCTTTGAGTTAAATTGAGTAGTATCTCCCTGGCGATTGGAAAGATGTCGCACACTAAAATAGCACACCTCACTGCAGACGAAAAGCAACGGTACTTAAATAAAATAGATACTTTAGGTATAGATCCTTATTTACTGCCAAACGAACTGCTGACTCCATTAAAGTCTTGTAAAAACTTGCCAGATTTGACGTTTGCTGATATTTATGGTGCGAACTGTGAAAAAAACAGAGGGGGGGATGTTTTGAAACATTTTTATTCATAAAAATAAATCATGAGAACATGAACTTCATCACTGCATGTGCAGGAATTGTAAAATCTTTTTTATTAACTCATGAAGTAGCCTAGCGCAATATTTTTACTCTAATAGCTTATCTTTCTCCACACATAACTGTGATCATGCAATAACGTTAACTTTACATCGCGATGATGAGCTACAGTGAAATGATAGAAAAGACATCTGTGTTAGCAATTCGCGTTAAACGCGTCTTTACATTATAGTGGAGTGCAGCGCGACAGAAGTGTTGCACGGACAAGTGGATCACCGCCGTGAGTAATCATTTTAAAATAAAATTGACTAATCAAACCACGGATCCGTGATAAGTTTTGTGATCCGTCTCGCCACTAGTGTAGTAGCACTATGATCACTTTGAGGGGAGGATAAATTTATCCCCACCGGGGATAAAAATAATTAAACAGAGGCAGGGACATTGACCAGAAAGGGGGAAATCCCACGCATCCCCCCGGCAAATCGTCCACAATCCCTCTCCATACACCGGCGAAGCTCTCAAGGCATTTAAAAGCACTGAAGCCTACCTCTACTTTACTTCGGGATGGGTTAATGATCCCAAAATCTATCATCTGGAGATGAAGAAAATGTTCTTGATAACAGGACGGGTGTTATTAACGTTACTCGAGTAATCGCTGCATTGCTGAACTAAATTGCTAATAATGTCGGTAAAGCACATCTCCTGTATTATTATTGAGGTTTGGACACCATTCTCATTTATTTGTAAAGCGCTTTTCACAATATCGTTTCAAAGCAGCTTTACAGAAAATGCATGGGTCATTACAATTTAGAGGGTCCAAGTTATGCATTTCAGAAATGTTTAAAAATCACGCAGTTATCTATAATCTATTAATCTAAACAATGTATTAATTTAAGGCAGAAACAGTGAGCAGTGGTTTAGCACTGAAGCAGGTAACAACATCATTCAGCCATACATAGTAATTTTAGTAATACATAAGTTTAGTAATGTAAAAATAGATAGCTGTCTAGAATGACGTTATACGTGTTCCAACTGTAAACTACATGTTTTAATTTAGCTAGCTAACCTGTAATATGCAATAATAATGTAAAATTAAAAGTAATTTTGGTGAAGCATTCACAAAGCCTCAGTGTAACACCGGATAACAGTACAGGAAGATGGGACTGGTAACGTTAGGTGTGCGAGTCATTCTACGAAACGGGTGCCATTTCCACGTTGCAATTTTCCAAATTTTCCAAGAACAAACTTTTTTTTTTTTAAACTTACAAC
>JARPMJ010007826.1:0-39616 GCA_033366665.1 Phoxinus dragarum | reverse complement strand
TAATTTTTATGTAATTTCTCACCATTTATATTAATAATTTATCACATTTTTTGGTCAAAATGTCATTAAAATACCTGATTAAATTGGCCAGTCCAAACAATTTTAAAAAATCGACTTAAATAACAAAAATTGTATTGCCAAAGTATGTTTGTTTCAGACTAGGTGTGAAGAAGTTTGTAGACGTAGAGATTGTTTTTATTTATTTATTAAAATCTGAAAATTGTAATGCTTAATTTAAATTCAACTTTATACCAAAATTATTTAACCAAATAACTTAAAGGTGAAGTGTTTATTTTTCTATGTTAAAATACTTTCTCCTATCCCATGTAATCTATAAAGTAAATCATTCATAGGTTGATTTTCCCAGAAAAGTGTAAACACTGTGGTGGTTTCAAAACATTGCTCTGTTTGTTTGAGAATCCCAACCAGCCTAGCATAGCAACAATGATTCAAACCAATGGCATGATTTTAAGGCATGGCTATTTGTTTCGCTGACCAGTGGCTTTAGACGTTTCACCTTTAACTGGAACTAGATTGTTGAATGGCATAAATAGATTTTTTTAAATAGTGTTTATAGCTATATGCTTTGGCAGATGCCAGACACTCACTTTACAATATGAAAAGTGGCACAATGAATTTCCAATGCACTAGAGTATCTGTGGATCTATCATCACACTAGTGCTGTTAATCCCATTTATTCTGCTCTAAAAAAAACAATATTGTATTGAGAACTTCAAAAGTTACGCAAACAAGGCCAATGTCAAGATAACCTCTCTCGTTTTCTGTCAGTCACATGATAGAACCTGATCTCCTTCTGTTTCTCCTTGGATAGCCTTTGCTTTACTTCTCTGGGGTTCTCTTTTATTATTTATTTCACACTCTGTGCCCCATAACCTGGTTGTTACAATGCATCAGAGGCTGCTAGGTTAGCTGGGACTGTTGTGATGGGTAATGGTTTATATTGGCCTCTGATATCTGTCTGTGTGTGTGTGTGACTGCTTCAAACATGAGCAGTTGGAACCAGATTATTCCAGTTCTTTGTGGTTTAGCGTTAGAGGAGTTTATCAGCGGTCATGCCCTTGTGGGAGATGAGAAGATGGACTGAATTATGTGTCTTGAGAGGTGTCTGAATTCAGGGTATATTCTGCTAGGGACTCATGCTTGAGCAAACCACTAACCATTAGTATTGGGTATGTAAATCATACTGTATGAAACTCGTTCCACACATTTGTGCTACAGACGTGACTGGTACCTTAAAAGGATAGTAAACCAAAAAATAAAACATTTTGTCATCACTTACTCAGCCTCAGGTTGTTCCAAACCTAAGTTTCTTTACTCTGTTCAACACACACACACACACACACAAAATATTTTAAAGAATGTTGGCAATCTAACAGTTGAGGGTAGCCGTTGACTTCAACAGAAGAAAGGAATTCATAAAGGTTTGGAACAATATGAGGGTGAATGAGTAAATGATGACAAAATGTAATTTTTGGGTAAACTATCCCTTTAACTTGCTGAGAGGAGGTGTGCTATTACTTTTAAAGCATTCACACTTACAATTTATGAGAATATGAACAATACAATTAGTAAAAAAAATCGTCATGGACACTTTTACCTGGGCTATTTGAATTTAGGCCAGTAAGGAACCATGTAGCAATGATTTTTTTGCTAAAATGTCCATTGTCTATCGTCAATAGTGTAGTGATGTATAAAGCAAGACTCACACAGAAGTCAAACCAAGCAGCTTTGTGTTGGTCAAAACAGATTCACATGACCAAATAAACCTGATTAAAAATGTTCATGGGGAAATCATTCCCCCTAATGCGAAATTCCTAATCACGTGGATTCCTATTGAAATGTCTGGATTTCGCCCCTAAACAAAAAATTTGCTACAAAATTATAAATATGTCCACACCTTAACACCCTAGCAACCTAATACAAGTTTCAAAAAGTGAATTGGCCTTGAAAATAGTAGAATATCAAGGAAAGGGAAAAACAATGACCTGCTCACGAGGATAAAATGTAAATAAAAATAAAAAGTTAAACACTTCCACAGGTACAAAAAAAAAACATTTACGCTATTTTTACTGTGGTGTTTTTTCTCCAATGCACTCTTAAACGTGAACAATTGCGTTTTTTTATTGACTTCTGCGAGCAAATAATTTATTACACGCTAAACTAAGATAGAAGAGCCTCCTCGATTCATGTTAGAAAGCACAGGTAACCTTTACACAGCCGGTTGCCTCCACAAACACAACAAAACATTTCCCTAATGCATTCAAGGTGTGTAATTGGGCGGCCTGAAGTGCATGTGCATGTGTGTCCGTTTACTACATTAGTGAAATAATGGCCATAAAGGGCCGCATGGGAAACATATATAAAGATGAAGGAGTGATCGTACAAATAATGAATTCTTTCATTGGAGGTATAACAAAGCACGCATAGCGGAGATCAAAGACGTAGAACCACCCGCATGTAACGGCCCCATATAACAACCTCTGCAATAGGTGTTATCTATAAAAGCCCACTGCCCAGAATCAGGGTGGGCTGGGGCTTTTATAAGAGACGATTAGGAACTTCATGGGTGAGCCTAACTCTGCCAGCATTTTGTGTAAGAGTCAGGGAAACTCGGGGGAAGCTTGTAGGATCCCCTTGCTAGCGAGCCTCCCCTGGTCTTCATCATTGTTTTGATGGGGAAGTGGTAATTACTGCGGCTGGTATCATATATGAGGTGTCAGGGATTTATGGGATGGCTGCGTTGCTGTGAGACATTCCGGCAAAGCCACCACAGCGACTCACTAAAAAGGGGAAGTCCCGACTCCCTTTGAGGATCCCTTTGTTTCCCAGCCAACCTAGACCTGTTGCAGCCGGTTTGCCTCCTCTTTTGATTTCTCATATGAAGACGTTAAGGCTTTGTTCTGTTGTAAACGGCTGTGGCTGATAAGCTATTGTCCTTGTACATGCAAATGATCCATAACGTGTTTCCTCACTTTCACATAATGCCTTTTGTATCGACAGCCGTTACTATGATACTAACACATAGGGTGGTCGATCACAAGTGGTCAGCCATTTACACCTGGTAGTGACGCGTGTCTCAAATACGTCTCCTTTAAACACAAAAGGGGGATTTTGTGACTACATGCATCACTCGCTATGTCAGTGTGTTACTGTATGTATTTTATTTTTATTTTTTATATTATTGCATGCATATAGACACCATTTAAAGGTACAGATTGTAAATGTTAGCATCTAGTGGTGAGGTTGTGAATTGCAACCAACAGAAGTTACGGTTGGCGCCGTCTGAGACATCAGAGCGTAGCCAGTTAAGCAATAAGGTTTCTTTACAAAGATAAATTAAGAAATTATATTTACTTAATTATTCAGTCAAATAATGTTATTGTGAATATTATTGTTACTTGTTCATCATTGTGTCAGTGTTTTATTCGCTGGCTTTAGCTAGCTTCTTTACACGAAGAACAACATAGTGACGAAACGCGCTCTGTAGAGCAGTACCGTATTTTCCAAACTATAAGTCGCATCAGTCAAAAAATGCGTCATGAGGAAAAAACACACATATAAGTCGCACTGGACAATAAGTTGCATTTATTTAGAAATTTATTTCACAAAATCCAAGACCAAGAACAGACATTTAATCTGGAAAGGCAAGTTATTCAACTACACAATAGCACACAGAACAACAGGCTGAATAGGTGTTCGTAACACATTAACATTTATTCAGCTACACAATAGCATAAAGAACATATACCTGGGAGGCTGAATAGGCTAAATTAACATAAGCCAGCGAGTCCAACAAGTTACCGGTAAGCAAGTTCACCAAGCTCCCGCGATATCATTCCACTATACACTGAATCCATTGAATTTTTTCCTATGTGTCGCTTCTGAACAACTCCGCCAACTAGAGCGCCCTCTCGCGGCTGTAGACAGTAATGTTTTCTCTTGGTTCATCTCAGTCAGTATGAATTCAATTTGATATATAAGTCGCACCTGACTATAAGTCGCAGGAACAGCCAAACTATGGCGCAAAAATGGCTATTTCAATGTAAGGGGACCCGCAGTGTATGTAGATAGAAATGGCTCATTCTAAGGTGATAAAAAACATAACGTTTAATTAAGTAAGCTCATAATATACCACTGAAAACATAGTTATGTATATGATATTGCATTTCTGTCAACAGATCCTCCTACATATTACGCAATGCACCTTTAACATTGAATTAAATGTGAAATTCTGTTGGAGAATGACTGAAATATTATTTTCTTGTAAAACATATTCCAATCATTTTTTTGTTTTATAAATTTAGAAAAATCTTTTTTTACAGTGTATATAGATAGTCACATAGAGTTTAAGAATAACATTATACTTGCTGACTGAAGCACATACAAGCCTTAAAACATTTGTAAACACGCTGTCCGTTCAGATAGTGGTGGCACATGTTTTCCCAGCATTCCATAAAAGTTGCCTTCAGGACTAGGGCAACCTAGTCCATAACGCAGTCATAGACAAGGGAAAGTATCACGCAACCTATCGACTTCGGCCTAGATCGTTCAGACAGAGCACTCGGAGCGACCTCTGGAAACGACAGGCGAGAGGATGGGCAGCCCGCAGGCCTTGGCATTTTTAGATCCGCAGTACAGTCAGTGGCACGCTAACCCACAGAGAGCTTCACTCAATTTGCTACAGATGGATCCCAAATAAGACAGATCTGGCTTCCAGATAGATGCGTTAATACCTTCCAGCAGCAGTTGTCCCCCACAGTCATCCTGTTACACTGAACTCTGTCACGTTCATCTTCAGTAGACACGAATTCAACATGGATTGATCTGTGTTGTTTTGTGTTGGGTGCTCTTCATGGAAGATTACATGATTTATCATTTGTTCTTTGACAAACAAGAGTTTTTCATAAACTATAGAATGCAGTTTAACAGTTTGCTGTAACTATATGGGTATCTTTTCACTTTTTGAATGGTCTGCTTTTACACAATATTTATCAAGCGGGTAGATGCAATGAAATACAACTAGATTTTGACATTTTCTGGAAGAAAAAAAACCTGGGGAAAAAACAGTGGTGCTTGTAATAAAAAAATCGCCTTAGCTTGGAATGCATTGTATTCTGATCCAAAGCAGTATTTGTTTAGTATAATTGATATGGCTCGTGTTTTTCATTGTGAATCTATGGGATTTTCCCACAAAATTTGGGGGAGGTATATCTTGGTGGAGGATATATATTCATGATTTATCATTCATGTCTATAGCACAAATGGTGCTGGATGAGTTACAGTACTTGCTGGAGTAAGGAGTTTAATACTTTGGGGAACATTCAGATCCCTAACCCTAAGTGTGAGCGTTAGCAAACACCACTAATAAGTATCAAGTGGAAATATGCAACATATATGCATGTCGTGCAAGTTAAATCGTTAAGATTGCGCTCACATTTCTCTGAGGTTCACTCTTAGAAGGATTCCCTAGGAGGCAACTGTTTGTCACACTACACCAAGTATATAAACACAGGCATCAATCTAGGTCATTCTTATGACCTTATCCATGGGACAGCATGTCCCACAGAAGCCGCTGGTGTACTGTAACCCAAGAGTGCTGCCCTTCTACACTCTATGATGCCATTCGCTAACTGTGTCTGTCTACAATATACTGCGCCAACTGCACATCTTGCTGACTGCATTACATTTCCAAGACACATTAATGGTTTTGGATACAGCAGATACAAAAATCAATGCATACGCTATTGTTTAAAAGTTTGGGGTCGGTTTTTGAACAGATGTCTCTTATTGTTAACCAAGACTGTATTTATTTGATTTCAAATACAGTACAATTTAAAATAACTGTTTTTTAATTTAATATATATTTTGAAAAGTAGTTTATTCCTGTAATGGCAAAGCTGAATTTTCAGCTTCATTATCATTATCGTCTTCTGTCACATGATCCTTCAGAAATCATTCTAATGTGCTGATTTGGTGCTCAAGAAACATTTCTCATTATTATCAATGTTGAAATAAGTTAAATATATATAAGTATTATTTATTTATATAACTTTATATTTTATATTGGATACGGTTAGGATTCGTTGACAATTATTTAAAATGGAAATCTTTTGTAACCTTGCAAGAATGCCTTTACTAACATATTTTATCAATACAATGCAACCTTGCTAAATAAAAGTATTAATTTCTTAATGCATACACTCTGTCCCCATATTTTGAACTGGACTGTATCACTAGACTGTATCCATGCTGCACTGTAATATATCGAAGGTAATACCATGGTAATGTTGTACTGTACTTCTCTATAAGGTTCAAACTTGAGTATACAGTAGATGAACATAGGATTGACCTTTGCTCTCATTCTTTAGGTGTTGACATCTTGAAGCTGGTGGCAGCACAGATTGGCAGTCAGTGGATTGACATGTACAAGTCTCTGGCCAGTGCCAACGAGCGAGAGGTTGCCGCCTTTTCCAACGGCTACTCGGCAGATCACGAGAGGGCGTACGCTGCCCTGCAGCACTGGACCATACGTGACAGTGACGCCAACCTGGCTAAGCTAATCAATGCCCTTCACCGCCAACGCCGCATTGACGTGGTGGACAAGATACGCAGTGTCATGGAAGACAATCCTCAGGTGAGCATCTCTAGGTTTTCGTTTGACAATGAAGTGGGGTTTTTTTTTTTTTGCAAAAACAATTTCAGTCACAGACATCATTGTAGACGCGAGCTTTTTACAGTCAGCCATGATTACAGGATGAACAAGTGAGCCATTTTCAGCTGGTCATGAGACCTCAACTTGGCGACACCCATGAGGCAACATGCTTCATGTAGAATAAAACATCTTTTATAAGGCTACTGATACAGCTGGACTCATTTTCTCATGTAAGATGAGAAAAAAAAAAATTAACGATTATTTTATTAATATTTGTATTGTTTTATTGAATATTTTTATTATAGAAACATATTTCATATTATAAAAAATATCGGGGAAAAAAGGTTTACATTTTATGTTTGTATTAGCAAACATTTTTTCCTGTCATGGTCAAGCCTCAAACTGCTGTATTAGTCAGTCCACGATAATTGATCAAGTTGTCATGTGTACATAGTTTTACATAACACTCACGCCTCAGGTCTAATAACACTCTATTTGGATAAAACGTGTGCAGAAGGGTAAACAAGCCACATGAGTGCCTCATGACTCCTGGCTGCATCCCATTGAGCTGCATTACTAATGACAAAGGCCTGACACGCTACCGGAGATGGAGGATCAGTCATCAACTTTCATTTTAGTGTTTCAAGCCTTTCCTGTGTGCAGATTTGATAAAAAGCCACTTTATTTACTCTGTCCTTGTCTCAAGGTCACTGTAGATGGTGAAGTTAAGGCTTTTGGACAAATTTTGATGCCACTGATCTAACCAGGATAAACTGAGATAAAACTCTGACATATTTATATGCCTGCCTGTCAACGCCACCTCATAATCCCCTAATTGCCAGTGCGGCTGTTGACTTTCACTGAACTTGCGTCTGTAAAGGTAGAGCATTCTTAGAGCACATCTTGTTCACCTTTTTAAATCAGTTCTCCATTCATTCACATCACTCGTCCTCATGTTTTTTTTATAAGTTTAAAGTTTAAAATTTTAATCTAATTAAATACACGATGTGCCAATTAATTGAAGAAACTTCATTATTAGAAAGAGCTGCATTAACCAGAGCCACGTGTTTCTAGATCAAATCACTTGTATCCCATAGTCCACAGTGCCACAGCACGCATAACCTCCCGTCAGGTGAATGAACTGCACATGGTAAGAAAGAGGCAGATGTTAGTGTCAGATTAAATGTGTTTAGATTTAGGTATGTTCGTCTTTGGTCACTTTGATGCCCAGAAATGTCCGGAAAGTAAGGAAGGAATATGTGATTTGTAATAAAATGTTTAGTCTTTTGTACTTTTTAATTTCATATTCATTCTGATTTTTGTGTTAATAGTTATTCTACTGCCAACGAAACGGAGAGACGTGCATTTTTATGAGTTACAAAGGATACAAAGTCATACCACTTGTACTCAACATGCAAGCAAACCTCAGATAAGGGCCCTCAGAGGATAAACACACCCAGCGCTCCACTTGTGGACACCAGCCAAACAGCCCCAGAACTTTTAGATGCTGTCACCAGCGTCCTGTGCTACTATTTATAGGCAAAGTTTTGACAGGTTTTTCCTAGCCATAAAGAAGGAACAAAGAAGTTTTGTTTATTTTTTAAATGTACTGTATAATGTTAAAAGTCCCAATACCAAGCTTTCTATAGTCAGATGTGGACCATGCGCTGTGTTCTGTTGGTGGTCTTGTTGAGTCTGGAGCTGTGTTAGCTGCGGTTAATAAGATCAGTGTGGGAGTGACACACTTTCCACATCTGTGGCTTGTGTCCTGGTGGGTGATGGCACGGCGCTCTTGGCGGTTCCCATGTTGTGGTTTCAGACGTTTGCCAACAGCTTTTCTGCTGGATGTGAATAGAAAAGATATTTGGTATACGCCCATCCTTCTTCCTGCGACGTGTCTGAACAGTAGACTGCATGCTCAGAATAATGCGTTTGTTGGTGTCGTTGACACTAGACCTTAGATATGGAAACGGGGCAGATTCCAGTCAGTTCTTATACAAACAATATGGGTTCTACAATAAGATACTGCTGATATGTGATTATGTTGACATATATACGGTTTAAAAGCTTGGGATCTTTTTTTTAAAAGAAATTATACATTTTATTCAGCAAGGAAGCATTAAATTGACCAAATATGACTCAACATTATTTAAAAAAATATATATATTTTAAATAAATGTTGTTCTTTTGAACTTTCTATTCAAAGAATCCTGAAAAAGTATCAGGGTTTCCACAGAAATATTTTAAGTGCCCCTATTATGAATTTTTGAAAACGACCTTTCATGTAGTGTGTAACATCTCTCTAAGAGAATGAAAACATACTGTAAAGTTTTAAATCTGAAACTGCACCGTATATAAAGTTATTGTCTTTGAAAAGTAAGTCAATTAAATGAATCGTTTTTCAAACGAGTCATAAGCCGTTTCGTCGTGACGGCAAGATGAAAAATTTGCATATTGCCATTCACTTATTGCGCGCGCAGACACCAGGGAAAACTTGAACCTCAAACCGGCAGCTGATTCCTGTGGATGTCGAGAAGACGCTGTGCTCTACAATGTGACGGTAAAGCCATTTTTTTTTTCACTGCCCAAGGACGAGCATCTGAAGTATCAGTGGTTAAAAAAATCTTTACCACGATACCACAGCAGTATAATCCTAAACTTTTGCTGTGTTCCCTTCCCTTTATTTTACTTCTTCTCAAATCTCGGAGGAGGTCAATGCAGGATTCGAAAAATGAAACAGTTTTTTTGACCTTTGATGCATGCAAACCTGTTGTAGGAGACTCTAAAACAGGGGTGAGGCCTGGAGAGCCACAGCCCTGCAGAGTTTAGCTCCAACCCTGAAAAAAACTCACCTGATTGTAGCCTTAATGATCCTAAAGACATTGATTAGCTGGTTCAGGTGTGTTTGATTAGGGTTGGAACTAAACTCTGCAGGGCTGTGGCTCTCCAGGACCAATGTTCCCCACCCCTGCTCTAAAACTACATTAGGAAACTTTACAATAGCATAATAGGGGCACTTTAAGCAGCTCCCCTGTTTTCAATATCAGTAATGTTTCTTGAGCACTAAGGCCCCGTTTACACGATGGGAAAACGCAGATATTTCTCTGCGTTTTGGCCTTTCATTTACACGAAAACGCCGTTTTTATCCCAGAAAACGATTATTTCTAAAAACTCCGGCCAAAGTGGAGATTTCTGAGAACGCCGGTTATATGTTGTCGTGTCAACTGGGAGAAACAGGGTTTTAGGTTCTCTCTTGTCGATTCTGAGGATTCTGATTGGCTTGCATGGCTTTATCCTTCTTCCTACACTGCCGCCCATAGGTTTGGCATAGTTATGATGGCGCTCGACGGCGTATTTATGCGGGTTGTGTGCACGATGTTATTATTGAAAACTGAGGGGGGGAAATATTCGTTTCTCTAAATACCCGGCTATGTGTAAATGTGGCCTAAGTCTCTTTGTCATGACAAGAATCAATTACATTTCAAAATATAATAAAATAGAAAAGTTATTTTAAATTGTATGACATTAGTTTGAAGCACACTAGACTACTGTAAAAAGCAAATTCTCAGTATTGTGATCCCCCAACACACACACACACACACACACAATTTTACAGTACATAATTGTATTATTATACTTTTATATTTTTATATTTTTACAATGAATTTGAAGTATACATCATGGTAGTGCTTGTTGACTTTTGCAACAAAAAATGTTTTTGTGGGAAAATGTTTACTTGGCATGAAAATAATGTCAAATTTGAAAGAAAAAAGAAAAGATCTTTCTTTTTGTACGCTAATGGGGGCGATAAGCTTTTGCAGTTCGATATAGATGGGTAAACATTTGCCAGCAATGCACACCAGAGAGATGAATCTGTAATTGCCACAGTCATTCTGGTTTCCCTTGTAAAGAAATGTCTATTTTTGTATCTTGTGCTGCGGCACACTTACTTCCTTCCTTTCAGCGCCAATAGATGACTTCTGGGACAGGGTGGAGCAGTCTTATCTGTCAGCTTAGGTCTTACTGCTTCAAGGAATATTTCACCCTCATGTTGTATCAAAATTATACAACTTTCTTTCTTCTGTGAAAGATAAATCATAAAAGTAGGCCATATAATTTGAATGGACTACAAAAAAAAAAAAAAAAAACCTCTGAAGTCATCACTGTGAGTTGTCATATTTAACTTATTTCCCAGAAAAACTCTCAACTATTTGATGTACTTTTGCAATAGCATGAACTATGAGACGGGGAAAATACCAATGGTCTGTAATGCTGCATTACTCATATATTAACTTTCTTGGCCTCTTGTGTTGCCATTTTAGTTTATTGGTGGTGTCTTTGAGTTCAGAGCTGTTTTTCTCTATGTGGGGTGACTAATGAATGACTAAATGTGATCTCTCAGCGTGCCACTCAGAGTAATGGTCTGCTTTTCTACGAGCCATTTGATTATTTACTGCTGATTCCAAGGGAAACTTTCCCGGAAATGGAGTGGTTTCCATCTCTCCTACCGTTCGGATCTGCCACTTCAGAAGTTTGAACACCTGCCCAGGCTATTATGCGCTTCCCTGAATAGCTTATGTCAGGATTTCCCAACCTGGAAATCACCACAGCTTTTTTAGTGGCCGCCAAGTCTATTTGATTATGATTTCAGCTGCTACATTACAATCAAATGATTTCCAGAGAACACTGTTATAAAGGAAAGAGTGTTTTTTAAGCGTTAAGCATCTTTTACTGACCTTTTCTGCCTCTAATGTTACTAGGCATTGGTTGTATTCATTTTTTTTTTTTTATAAAAATTGTAGAATTTCTATCAAGCATTAAAAAGAAAGATATTGTATTTTTAGTAATGTTATTATAATGCTGTACATTTATTATATTATTATGCATTATTATTAATTTATTAATTTTATTTACCATGAATATAAACTTTGACAGATAGATAGATAAAATCCGGATTGTACCGACTTGCTGTGAACTCATTCTAGGAAATGCACTATTCATGTTCAAACACATTGGCATAACAAGTATGATTTGTGTACAGGGAGGGAGGATGGGGATGGGGGGAGGGGTAAGGGGGGGGGGGGGGGGGGGGGGGTGTAACACAGGCCATGTGCTCTGTGGGCAGTGAATTTCTGGCTGTACTTGATCTTTTTCATCTGTCCTCCCATGACGCAAAGGGCAGCGGGGACAGGACTCATGTGGGTGGTCCAGGTCTGCGAAGGCCGAACCCTTTGTACTGACCCGGCCATCGGCACATAGTGATACACTTCTAGAGCCCACACATTAATACAGTCATCGCTGTCTATCAGCAAAGACCCTGATTCTTCCAAAACCATTACTCGCATAATAGTTGTTCCAAGAAATCTTTGTTTGTCCCGACAGGCTACACTTGTGAGTTCAGAACAGCTTGAAAAGGAACCTCTAAACAAATGTGTGTGTGCCAGAGTGATTTTCTCATCGCCGTCATTAACATGTACTGTGACACCTCTTTTGCCGTAGGTTGACCTGAACAAGCTAATGACGGCTGTGAATGTAAGCCATTGTCTGAGCCCCAGCCATAAGCCTTTAGAGTCGCCCGGTGTGGTGGTGGAGCAGTCTCCCATGGAGCGCACCAAGGGATTCTTTCCCGACGAATCAGAGCCACTGCTGCGCTGTGACTCCACTTCCAGCAAGGACTCTGCCCTCAGCCGGACGGGCTCTTTTATAACCAAAGGTAAGTGCACGTGGATAAACAGGAACACAGCTAGAAAAACAAACCAATAAGAGTTGGTAGTAAAAACAAATCTATAACAGGGGTGTCCAATCCTGCTCCTGGAGGGCCACTGTCATCAGAGTTCAGCTCTGACCCCCAGTAAACACACCTGAACCAGCTACTCAGGGTCTTACTAGCCATGCTAGATACTTTCAGGCGGGTGTGGCCCTCCAGGACCGAGTTTGGAAACTAAAAATCTATAATAATATTAGATGAATTATTATTATTATTTAAATTAGTTTCTCATAATTTAACTATTTGAATTAAAATGTAATACAATTGTAATTTCAGTGCCCCGAATTCCTCAAAGATATAAACGGTTTTCCTCAAATACTTCAGTGTTTGATGATCTTTATTGTGATGAAAAGTAACTTCTGATAGTTTGCATATATGGCCTCCTTGTGGAAGCTTTATGTTCCTGCATCATATGTTTAAATCATAAGACATGTTTTCATTGATAGGCTGATACTTTTATTGTGTATTAAATGTTTTATATTAGATATATTTAGAAATAATAATACATAATAAATAAATTGAACATTATTTAAATAATATACTGTACTGTATAATCAAAATCATAAAAAAATCAAAAACACTAATATTATATACATAATAATTTATTGTTTTAGATATTTCCTTATTATGATCATATTATTTATGTTGATATTATTTATTATTTTATATAGATAAATCTCTCATCTCTCTCTACAGTATATATATATATATATATATATATATATATATATATATATATATATATACAGTACATGTGTGTGTAATATATATATATATATATAGAGAGAGAGATTTATCTATATAAAATAATATCAATATAAACGTAATCACCATAATAAGGAAATATCTAAAACAATAAATTATTATATATAATATCCTATTTGTGTTTTAGATATGTCTATGTATGTGTATTGTATATATATATAAATAAATTATATTCTTGTGATTTAACCATTTAAATTAGTATAAGTAATTAAATGAAAGTTTAAATTATAATTTAAGTGTCCTAAATTGTTCAAGAAAAGGTTTCCCCAAACATGTGAAAGGTAGTGTATTTTTTACAGTATTGCCCCCTTGTGGATACTCTTATGTTAAACCATATATTGTATTAAATATTTTGCACTTTTCTTAATTGATCATAAAGAGTATAACGCTGTTAATGACAACGCTGGATTCTTCTGTCCCGCAGAGAAAAAGGACACTGTGCTGCGGCAGGTGCGTCTGGACCCCTGTGACCTGCAGCCCATCTTCGATGATATGCTGCACATTCTCAACCCCGAGGAGCTCCATGTCATTGAGGAGATCCCGATGGCGGAGGACAAGCTGGACCGCTTGTTCGAGATCGCCGGGGTGAAGAGTCAAGAAGCAAGCCAGACGCTACTCGACTCGGTCTACAGTCACTTGCCTGACCTCCTTTAGACCTTTACAACATCTCACTAATGTCAGCTACAGAAGCAAAGTGACGGACACACAAATGTGCACTCACTCCGTTCCATTGTGTCCTTCAGTCCCGCGCACGCAATTTTAAAACCTCTGGAATGCTCAGACGGGAGTTCATCTGCACATGAAAAAGCTGCTCCTTGCGCTAGCATTCATATAGCTGGATACAGCTGGTGTCAATGCTATAACCTCTCTAACATGCAGCATATTCTTGCACACACCTCAGCATGATGTCTAACTCAAAAGCTATATGATGTAAATTATAAACCGGTTTTGTAAATTGTTAAATCAACCATTTAGTCCCTTGACCTTTTTTATTTTATTTTATTATCGCTACTTTTCAAATTAACACATCCTAATTAGCAAGGTATTTGTGTTCCTTTTTTTTTTTTTTTTTTTACAAGTATTACTACTGTAGCTTGTTTAGATTTTGTTGTAACTTTGTGTTTTATGTGATTTCAAGGGCATTGCAAATCATTCCTACTGGTTATGATACAAATCATGACGTGGATAATGTGCATTCACTATACAACTCTTAAATTAAACTCCCTTCCCATGTGCTTTTCCACTAAAAGAGGACAAAAAACAAATATGATTGCGAAGTAATTTCACACAGGCTAGAGTACCACCAAAAATTAATTTCACAATATTTAGATGTAGCATTTCAGTATTCATACTGCAGATATGTGGAACAGAGAGAATGTCTCTGTTAAACTCTGTTAAATCAAGTCACTCTGGTGCTAGATGTCAAACTATGGGATGGATGTTGATTTTATCCTAATAACAGGGTGTTTCAGGTCGTTTGACCGCTGAACTTAAAAAAAAAATGTAGGTCAAGACCAAACAGCAGTTAGTAACTCTCCTGGATCTTAGAAGGAGTGTTGGATGAGCTTTTTAGAAACAAACAAGGACAAAATCATGGAGCGGAAAGATGTATTCTTATGGCTGTTTTAAAGTGTAACACATGTAACCAATACATTTATTATTATTGTTAATTATCATGTAACCTGAGAAATCAACAGATTAAAGTTTTTGTCATAATTTGTGGTTGTTTTCATGTGGGTTTCTTATGAATAGTAGTCTAAAATGTTGCTTTCTCCATGAGCTGCTCTGCTTTGAGTGACATAAAAATGGCAATATATCACTGTAAGTTCTTTTTGTGGCTCATGACCTATTACGATATAATCTTGAAGTTTGTTGAGATGTGAACTTTGTTGTAAGCATCCTCCCTCTTGAGCAATTTTCAGGAATTCATAAGGTCAATCCCCATTTCAAATGGAAAGAGGAAGACTGTCAGGTTTATAATGACTGACAGATATAAACCATGTCGCTAATAGAATGTTACGCAAGAAAGTGTCTTTCCTCATTCTTAGTTAGTTTAGTCTGAAAGGGCATTTTGCATATATTTTTCACTTGCAATTTATGCTCACAGGAGTGCAAATTAAAAAGTTAAATAAACCAAGTAATTTTATTTGAAAACTCCTAATTATGATGGTTAACCTATTAATTTCATCAACACAATAGATTGTGTGAATTTTCAGTTGTAACCTTCGGGACACTTCCATTTAAAAAAGGAGTGAATGAATGAAAGGAAAAGAATGCAGTCAGTGGAGGAAATAAATCACTTGTCTGCTTTGTTACATTTGCAGTCATCCACTTTACATTGGAAATGTAAAGTCTCATTTGTTGACATTAGTTAAAGGTGGGGTATGTAATTCTCTTTTTTGGCCATTTTTTCAAAATCACTTAAAATCCTATTCCTAACTCACTTACAGCCACTGAGTTAGAAGCACTGAAATAAAAATTAAGCAATTTAATCATCTGTGGAGCAGGCAGGACTCAAAAAACACCAGCCAATCATTTCCAAGACCACCTAGAATCATTGGACAGTAAGTGTGTCAATCAATCGGTTGTACCATTGATTGGTCCATGTTCTTTGAATGGGTGGAGTCAAATGAAAGAAGGTAGGACCATTTGAGTTGTGTATTTTCAAAATCTACCGGCCGTTTTGCAAATCACATACCCCACCTTTAATATAGTACTTTAACAATGAGCAACATATTTTTTACAGCATATTAACCTTTGTTAATTAAAACGTTAGTTAGCCAATACAACTTTTGATCTAAAAATATATGAATACACTTATAAATCTTGAGATTAGCATGATCTAATATTAATAGGCTAAATGCTGTCGAAGTGTTGTTCATTGTTAGTTCATGTTGGCCTGGTTTAGGACAGGGCTTAAGATTAAGCCTTAGTTAAGTTAGGACATGCAAGTACCTTTTATAAATGTGCCTTAGCAAATAAACATTACTAGTGTGCATCCCACAATGCACACTAGTAATAATAGTTAACTAATGAAACCTTACTCCAAAGTGTTGCCAGTTATTTTTACTTGGGTTATTATTCCACTCAGGCATGTTTAGCTTTTTAAAAAAATAAAAAATATACTTTGTCTATCATATGCAGATTGAAGCTCTACTCACTGTAACTTAACCTACTCTTTATTATTGTGATGAGTTTTGAAAAGGTGCACTCAGGAAAACTATTAATAACTGTAAGGAGGAATTTTGTGTAGGTGGATCAGATCACGAAAAAACAAAAAACAAAACTGCAGACAGAAACACGCCTCAGTTACGTATGTAGGGAATGAACGGAGACGTTACGTCGTGACGACGAATGGGGTTTCGCTTAGAAAGGCTCTCATCTTCGAGAAATAAAATGAGCCAATGGCAAAGAAATGCCATGGGTCTGCGGAATTTGCATAGCGTAACTGTACGCTGGCAACATGCAGATATGTTTCTTCGCTGAGGAGCCGAGACTGAACTCAGGCAGTTCCAGCGGTACAGCGGAAGTGGCAGGGAGACGTAACAAGGGAATGTCCCCTACTCAGGGAACGAGGGTTACGTAACCGAGACGTTCCATTTCGTAGTCACTACGAGTTACGTCATGACGACGAATGGGATTCCCAGTCTAATCAAGCCACCTCGGCTGTCTTCCAGTGCCCTGCGTAAGTCTGATCTCCCTGTCGTGAGACTGGCACGGACGAAGGGGTCCTACTTAACACAGGAATACCAAGGTACACTGGGAAGCATATCTTAGTGGAAATAGACATTGAACTTACAGAATACACATAAAGTTTCAACCTCAGGGGTGGCAAGGTGGCTTGTCGAGGGAAAGACACATGATCAGAGAGGCTTACAGTGGAAATACACATGTGGGGGTCTCCCAGAGGGGAAACCATGCACATGGCGGCACCTAGCCAATCTCGAAAGCTGCCGGTGCCATAACTCTGACGTTGACGTCAACAGTGCTGGAGGAACTCAGGGCTCCGGGTGGACTGGGCCTTCACACCAAGGGGGCATGGTCAACCTTGCTGCTGGTATGCCAAAGCAAGGGTGTTCACTATCCAGTGAGACAACCTTTGCTTGGAGAGAGACTTTCCCTTCAGCTTCCCACCATAACACACAAAGAGTTGGGCTGAGGTCGTGAAACACTGCGTTCTGTCTACAAAAGCACGGAGGGCGCGTACTGGACAGAGCAATGCCAAGGCTGGGTCTGCCTCCTCCAAGGGCAGCGCTTGCAGGTTCACCACCTGATCTCGAAAAGGAGTGGTGGGAACCTTGGGCACATATCCAGGCCGGGGTCTCAAGATCACGTGAGAATATGAGAATAGGCCGGCCCGAATTCCAGGCACGCTTCGTCAACGGAAAACCGAATGCTCAGGACAGGGTGGAGGGTTCCACTCTAACCCGATGTTCGCGGCTGCCCGGGAAAGCATGGCCGTCAGCTCGGGATCTGACTCGGCCAATGCTGGCACACCCGAAGGCGGCAGCACAGCCGAAACATCATCTCCCGAGGACTCCTGCCCATCTTGTGATGCAGCAATCGACATAGTATCATCTTCTGGAGTATAGTATCACGTTCACTGGTTGCAAAACTTGAGAGGGGGGTGTGGGCCGAGGACGAATCGTAGGTGGATCAGATCACAAAGAAAACTAAAACTCAGACCTTCATACAGATATGATTCTTCAGACAGATAACTTCATCAGGTATCATATCAGCATTGCTTATTGTTTCCAGAGGCAATTATGACAAATATGTTTCTTCTTTAAAATATCAAAAAAATGTTAAAGTACAATATGAAAGCATTTTCAATAAATACGCTGTTTTTCATTTTTTTTAATACAGAAACATTTCATTTAAACAATGGAGATCACGAAAGCCTCTAATGCTGCTTGAAGGAGACTTCGTAGTCGGAGGAGACATTATAATCATACAATATTTTATATGATTCATTATATATAATATAATATTACAATTTACATCCGGATATCAATGATGGAAATGCAAACACATGTGAACATGGAACAAATGCAATATGTAATGCTATATTCTACCCTAAAACACGAAAAATGTGTAATCTCTAAAGCTAGAAGAATTTTGGGCAGTTCAGGTTGAAACTAGGGTTTATGGCTCATGGCTGCTCAAGTCTGCCACCTACAGTCTGTCCCAGTTTGGAGGGTTTATATAGAGTTTTTGGGTGGTTTCCCCTTGCTGAACGTCATGGGTGGAGCTAGAAGGTCAAGTACGGTAATATGAGTAATATGAGCAATATAGTAATATGAGTCTATAGGCCTATAGACTCATATTATTGATATAATAATATTATATCTGCTTATTACAGACACAGGGACGTGTGTCGCAGCAGCACACAAACATGCAAAATATAAAAAATAAAAGGATCACAATGTAAAAGATTATTGTTGTGTACATAAAGATATGGTGGACCGTAGATGGTCTGCTTGCGCGCTTTAACCTTGCGCACAAGCAGTTCCGTTTCCTCTCTGGAGAAGCGTTCAGTACTTCCACTATCAATGTAAATAGCGAATCCGCTTTGGATTAGCGAATCGCGATTAATCTTTTGACAGCCCTATCATTCATCCTTTTCGATAAAGTGAAAACATAGGCCTACTGTACATTGTCATTTGCAATGTTGCGCTTTAAATAAAATAAAAAATTGTAATGTCTTACTGATAACAAACCAGATCACGCTCACTTAAGCTTTTATTCAGAATACAGCAATCAAAACAGTAACAAAAGCAGCATTCTAATCTACGTGCTTTCTTACGTACATGCAATAAGCAGAACCTGATTTCACATCTTTGTTGATCCTAGAACAACATTCCAATCAACCAAACAGATTTGAGGGACACGTTTACAATTTGTGTTAAGTTTAGGCTTACAACCAGGGTTAGGTGCTTCAGTTATCTGTACTTTATTAGACACTCTTGCATGTACTTTATTAGACACTCTTGCATGTACTTTATTAGACAGGTGAGCAAATGTACATAAAACAAATCAATGTTATATAGCTCAACATGATGAAATGTTAGAATATGATCAGTACGTTATTCTAATGTTGATCTAGCTTACTGCTAGTCTCATATAGCAAACAAACTAACACATAGAATAACATTATAACTTTCAACACACGCATAATGCTGTTTAGTATGATAGATAACGTTAGACCAAATGAAACAGCGTTGCGTTACCTCACAAGTTAAATTTGTCAAATAAACTGACCTGTGGGAGTAGTAATTCAGCACTTACGTAGAAAAGCCCATAAAAGTCCTGGCAGAAAGCGATGCATAAGGATGTAGTGTAAACACTTGTGACGTTTGCAAACTTTTACAGGCTTTTGTGACCTCGAGTCCGGGTTAGCGGTAGCATAAGCCATCAGGCAAGTGTTATTTAAATAAACTCCTGATATACTTACAAACTTTTCCAATGCCTCATTTTATGAGTACAGAAACAATTTGTACTGCTGTAGAAGTTTGGTACCATTCCGGGCATTATTAGAGGGGTAATTTACGATATACAACCTTGTATCCGTTAGCGCTTGCACTAAGCCATTCGGCTGATGTAAGGGATATGTAAGGGATAATGTATAGCGAGGCGGTTGTTATAGCGATTGTTATACAACACCGACAGGCTGATTGGGACCCCGACGCGAAGCAGAGAAAGCATGTTAAGTGGAAGCTGTTATGGCTGCAAAGGGGGGACCGACTCCATATTAATGTCTTTGTTATTTAGAATGCAATGTCAGTACAGTCCCTGTTGGTGTAATGCTCAGGTGTTGCAATAATAAAGGTGATGATACACGGGGAAACTTTTCGAGGAATGTTGCTGGGCTATCATCACCTTTATAGTGTATGATGATTACTGTCTGGCCGGTGCAACCCTTGTTGCTGATTAGACATAAAATCCTTGTCCTTCCTCATTCTTTGCTTATTTTGGTCAAAGGACATTTTGCATATTCCCCACCTGCTTTTTTGTTTGTTTTGAAAACTCCTAATTATGATGGGTATTATTATTCATAATGTATAATTATATTATTATGTTACTATGTTACTAGTATATTATGTTAATATACTATTATGCAGGATCCTTAAAGTTACAAGTAAAGTTTCAGAGAATGTGATACTCCAGGCAGGTTTTTCTTTTAGCCTAAAGGGATACATCACCACTGGAAAGGTGAATGTGTATTTAAATTGGGTCATGTATGTAGTAGAAATGTGAAATTATTTTCGAAGTTGGTGCCTTCTAGACTGAGAAAATCCAGAAAATGTATTTTTGGCTGTTGTGGATGAAAGACAACAACTCCCAGAATGCACTTGCTTCGCTGCCACTCCCAAGCCACGCCTACCAGTGACGAGTTCGCGACAGCAATAGGACTCTCTATCTGTGTCCATAGGCGCATAACGAGAGCACTGACACCACCAGTCCGCCCCAGCTCGAGTCTGCCCGGGCTCTTCCTCCATGGCCGCCAAGCAGGTATTGCTCCTCTGCTGCAACGGCTGCCTCTTGTTCCTCCATCATCCGCAGCTGTTCCTCACTGTATTGCGGCTTGTACAGGTAGCCACGAGCATCGGATTCTCGCACCAGATCTTCGAAATCCCCTTCTGCCATATCAACTTCAAAACTACCTTCCGCCATTGTGGTTAAAATGGCCACTGTAGAAACAGGGCTGGACTGGGACACAAAATCGGCCCGGGCATTTTGGCCCAGACTGGCCCACTACATATGATCGTAAACACCACCCATCTTTGCACGCCCTTCAATATGTTTTTGTTCAACACCTATTCATTAAAACCACTAATGCCATGTAATGAGAGAGTAGGAAAAAGAGAGAGTTAACAGATGAAATAAGTACAAAATTGTCATTTATTAATACAATTAAACTATACTCCACAGTGATGCATCCAAAACACAAGCTAAGCTGCATTGGATCTTTTGTAAAGCTGTGGTGAGGACCTCTGTCCCTCTAGGGGGGTTCGGGGGCATGCCCCCCCGTAAGAAAATTTTGTGCATTTTTATGTTAAATTCATCAATCTGGTGCAGTTTGAGAGTTCAAAATTAAAAGCTCCAACCCATATATTAAGTGTGCAAATTAAACAAAGAAAAAAATCAAACCTCTTTTAGTAACAGTGTCTGTCTACATTAACGTTACACTACATAATAATAGTTATAATATTAATCTCATGACAGTAGCCTAATAGCCATAAAACAAATGCACTGAAAAATAAAGGAAACTTTCATAATTAGTTTTGTACTAATTTCTATACTTGAAAGAGATAAGCACGTGATCTTTTATTTTGGCGGAAACTGCATCAAGATTTTATTTTGGCGGAAAACATGGATACAAACGCGTCTTATTAAACTTCTAGTAAATTGCTGTAATCGTCAACTATGCAGATGTGGAAATAATGTGTAACTGGGTAATGGTTTCCACACTCATAGCCAAAGTGTTTTGAAAGTAGTTCTGCTTACCGCGGACTCTACACTCTCTCATCTCTCTCCTGATCCTCCTCACTATCCTCATCATCACTGGAGCTGATGAAGGTCCTGCTGCTGCAGAAAATATATATTTTGACCCATTTTACAGCGTCTGCTTGAAGGGCCTGTATTTATTTTTCACGCTATTTCTCTGCACATTCCGTGCGTTTCTTCTCCATCTCTCCGACTATTTTGGCAGATACACACTGACACGGCACGCTCGCTCAAAGGGGGAGGTGTTTAAAGATGTGATTGGGCCAGCCCAGTGTCAATCAAGAAAACAACCAATCTGATCTTAGATCCAAGAAAGCAAACGCTGATCTACGCGTTTCATGGGCCGGTCTTTCAGTGGGAAAAAAACTAACGCTTACGTCTTTTGACCAATGTATTACACCGGCACTAACCCAGCGCCGTCAATTAAACAAAACAAAATGAATGGGCCGCCGATGTATGAGTTTTATGGCCCGTTAAAAAAAAAAAAAGTGTGATATGTATCGGCCCAAAAAGCACGTCGGCCCACCGGGCATTTGCCCGGTATGCCCGATGGCCAGTCCAGCCCTGTGTAGAAAGCAAAAGCCGAATCCTGGACATTTTGGGCGATTGCGCGAATCCGATGCTCGTGGCTACCTGTACAAGCCGCAATACAGCGGGCAGGAGTTGCGGATGGTTGGGGAGCGGGAGGCGGCCGGAGCAGAGGACCTGCTTGGTGGTCAGGAGAAAGAGCTGGGCAGTCCCAGCCAAACATGTCTGGGAAAAAGAGGACGTATGGTCACCCCTACTACTCCGCTTTCTCCACAGAGCAAAAGCCTGTTAGCGTAGCTTAAAAAAAAAAGATGGCTTGCACTATTTGTACATTCTGTGACTGAGATCCCAGATCCCACCCACTATGAGCAGGTTGAAAACATGCGGAACTAGCTCCTTCTACTGGCTGTGGTTTTTAGCCTCAGGCCAAAAAAGCCTCCGATGATGCAAAATGAAGATTTTTGCGTCATCTGAGGGTTTTTTCCAAACAAAAAATACATAAATCTCTCGTCTCTCGTCGTTTTCTACTGATACAAAGCTTAATGCTAATTGGTGAAGTATCCCTTTAAATATTTCCTGATTTATACATGAATATATTTAGGGTAGCAAAATAATTTTGCTACCCTAAATATATTCATTCTCTGAAACTTTATTTGTAACCTTAATGATCCTGATATATAAAAAACAACAAAATAAAACAACAATCAAACAAGGAATGCTGTCAGTCAGGAAACATTGTACTCATGATACATTTACAATCATCCTCTTACAAAATAAGCTTTAAAAAAATATTATTAGCAGAAAGAATACTCACTAAGCACATCTAAACGTATTTAACTCACTCTAACTTAAGCTAGTCTTTATTATTGTGATGAGTTTTGAAAAGATGCACTCGTCATCATTGAGAAATGCATTAAAACTATTGGATAAAAACTGTGGAGAATGTTCTGTGGGTGGGTCATTTCAGAAAGGAAACCAAAATGCAGATCTTCAGACAGATTACTTCAGTTTGTTATTTTCCAGAGGCAAGGTAAGAATGCTGTCTGTTCTTTAAAATTTATATCTGATACATATATGTATATCAAAATATCTCTGCTCTCTTGTTTTAACATTCATGAAAGATAGAAATTCTTGTTTTGTTTTGAAGGTATACCACTTTAAAATAAGGTTTAATTTGCTAACATTAGTTAACATGAATTAATGATAAACAATTCTTATACAGCACATATTAATCTTAGGTAATGTTATTTTTTTACATTTACTAATACATTATTAAAATTAAAGGTTGTGTCTGTTAACATTAATGCTCTGTGAACTAACATGAGCAAACAATGAACAGGTGGATTTTTATTAACTTACATTACCAAAGGTTAATAGAAAAATATGCTGTAAAAAATATATATTTCTCACTGTTATATCATGTTATGTTAATTAATGCATTGGGTAATGTTAAGTAATGAGACCTGATCTCATTTTGAGATTTGGCATACATAACGTTTAAATGTACACTTCTAAGGACCTTTATCTTGATAATGCTTTTACTTAAAGGGGCCATCGGATGCAAAATTCACTTTTATATGGTGTTTACAAATAAACGTGACTTTGCAGTGTGTGGACACACCACCATACGATGAAGAAAATCCATTCGCTCCTTTTTTTAATAATCAAAAATCCTAAACACTCAATAATCAAGCCGTTTGAATTTTGACGGACTGTCCCGTATTAGCATATTTCCACCCTCAGTATACTGTCCATCAAGGCATCACTTTACTTGTCTTGTGTCGACAACCCTCATGGAAGAGAGGGGTAGGGTGAGCAGTTACTCATTATCATTTAAAGAGACATGCACCGAAACGGGTCGCTGTGAACAGAGCTGCTTTTGAGGAGGTAAAAAGCGGGTTGTTTTACACAACCATTGAGGAATTTTAACCAAAGTGTGTTACAAACTTTACATGAAGACCCTAAAGAATCATACCAACTTGTGGAAAATGGACATCCGATGACCCCTTTAAAGAGTTGTGTGTGTATGTATAATAAAAGCATAATTGATTTCAGCCCAGGCGATTGCAAAAGTAGGCTACCATAAGGCTACTCTCATTTTATTTATCTTGCATTGAATGTCTGTTTGTTCAAAACATATAAACAAACATTAGCGTCTTTAGTGAAAAGTCAGTGCTTTCACATATAAACTTTTATACAGCATGAAGTACCTTTCTTTCTTTTTCTTTTTTTTTTTTTTTTACAACAGCTACTCATGTCTCATGATAATAATATCATGTTTTTGTACATATGCCACCTATGGTTTTTAGATTCTGATATGTCATATATTCATTCTATTTTACAGAAAAATACAGGATGCCTGGATGAATAAAAAAATCCATATTTTGAAGAAATATGCTAAAGTGATTACCTTGTGAAACATGGCCAGTGAAGGTACAATAAACTTAAACATACTTTTGTTAGAAATCCTGCAATATATTTTTAGCATAATCAATAATAAGAGATGTTATATTACATTTGATTACATTTTAGTTGCCAACGTAACAATCAAAAGAAGCCCCAGTTATAAAGTCGAAGTGTTGTAGTCGAGCACATTTGTGAGTCTGCTCAAATTGTAGCATCTGTCTTTTCACATGCAATAGAAAGTCACTCACAACATGTGTGCATCTCACAACAGTTTTCCTATACAAGCGATTTGTAGATTATCATGACAGAATATGCTTATTGAAGATAATTAACGCCACATCAGTAACATAAATTAATCAACTAACCATTCAGAGACGTCCTGTTGCATTCTACGTGTTGTCACTTCTTCTTGAGTCTCTCCATCATTGTCTGACTCCGTTTAAACATAAGAGGCAGATCGTTTCTGTCATTTTTGTGTGTGTCTGCGTGAGGTAATTGGAGCTGCTAACACACACGAGGAGCTCTTGAAACCCCGTCCTCTGTGTCGGGAGCAGCAGCTAATTTGCATTTAAAGGGCCAGACACAAAACGGTGCGTTTTTGCAAACCCTCAAAAAGTGACAACTTTAAGACTAATCCTACCCAAGCGTATAATACACACGCACCCCACCCCACCCTAACCTACCCATGTGCTATCCATGCGTATACTATGCACGTAAATACTCATTTTCGCGTATATATTACACGATAAACACACTGCGTGCTATAGAGACGCATTTGGTGTGATTGGGTTGCCAGACCAGTGATGTTGCCCTGTGTCTTCGGCTCTTATGCTCTGCTTGGGTCTACACCTCCACCGACTCCACCTTTCTAGATTACTGGTCTCCCTGTTTCCACCCAGCCTCTCCACCCCTGGTACCTCCCAGCATCATCTCCTCCTTGGTTGTCCTTGCTGTCTTCCTCCGCCTGCTGCTCGTCCTTCGCCAGAGCTCCCTCTCTCCTCAATTTGGACTTTATAAGGATGTCATGTTTAGTTTCATTGTTATGTTATGTTCAATTTCTAGTCATGGTTTTCTTTGCCATTGTTTTGCCTGTGTATTAGTTCATCATTAGTTGACATGGTTTTCTGATTAATTTTCACCTCACCACAGTGTTTGATTGTTCTCTGTGTTTATTAAAGTGGATACATATTTCATTCTTTATCACACATCTCATTCGTGTTGGTTAATCTACAGCTCACCTGTGACAGACACTCACATGCGATCACAGCAAAAGCACAACGATTCAATGACGCCGGTCCAACTTTTTTTTTCCTTTCTTTTTTTTTTTTTTGTCAGAGAAGCTGTTGTATTTTGATATGTCACGATATAGAAGAAAAAACAATTGCAAATTCCATTTCATGCCGACTTTAAGAAAATGTATAATTTCTCAATTTCAGGGAAACTATTAAAATACCTAGGAGTCCTCATTGCTATCTTGCTGAACCATGAATGTGTTGTGGAAACTTTAAATTTTTCAGAAATAAGTATGGATTTACAGGTAGGGAAAGGTTGTTTTATAAATATCATACAACAATGAAAATCATAAAATATAAAATTGAATGATAAACTTTTCTGTCTTTTTAAAATATCAAATCTAAGATTATTTTAAGACTTTTATTATATAGAAGAAACGTCTCAGTATTGTATGTAACCCTTGTTCCCTGAGTACAGGGAACGGAGACGTGTCGTCGGGGGAGTTCCCTGACGAATTGGGATCACGCTAGGGAGACCAAATGCCTACGAGAGAATTAAAACGAGCCAATGAAATTTGGCATGCAGGCAGGGGCGCCGCCAGGAATTTTGGGCCCCATGACAAAAAAAATCGAATTGGGCCCCCTCTGCGCAGCTGTTGTCACCAAATATCTAGGACCTAACTGTCCCATCAAAAGCTTTACATAACTCTAATCAAAGCCTTGCAACTGTCTTGCTTCTTGTAGTTCAATACTAGTACTAGCACAATATTTACTGCTGGTGATTTGTAAATGCAAGTCTGCATACATTATGCAGTTCACTATTTGATGCCAGATTAAAAGCCACCATAAAAATGTCCTTAAAGCAACAGTATGTAAACATTTTTACCTTAAAATAATGTTTCCAAAATAGTTTCAGTGGTTCATCAAGTTGTAACAGGGTGAAAGGCACTTATGCCTCCGCTTTGCGTCTCTATATTTGCTATTACTACAGATCAGATATTATTTGCCAGATCGGGTCGTGTTTCTGTAGTTCGAATAAGACATAAGAAACTACAAATTTGACTTGCTTTACGGCAAGCGTTACAATAGTCATTATTTTGTTTTTCGTCGTTTCTGATGTCGCAATACATCATACTTTCATAAAATCATGCAACATACTCTACCTTGTTTGTGGACATCGTTCATTCCAAAGCTTCTCAAATAAATTGCCCCTCCATGTAACGGCCAAAATACAATCTAAATGAATGCATCAAACTGGATTATTTTAATATTGTCTGTAATTTACATGCAGGTTGAGGTAAGCTACTCATTGTTTCTAACTGCATCCAGTACAGACAGGAGTTTTGTTTTTATGTCATAATGGTCACATTATGAGAAAATAATTTGTGTTTGATTTCTGTCATTAATAAATATTTATGGTAATATTTTTTTACCTTTTTGTTATGGTAAAAAAAGAGCAATAGATTAGAGACAGAGAACCACACATAGTCTCCCTGTAATGATGCTAAGTCATTACCACAGTGTTGCTCACCTTCTTCACTGGGACAGGGAGGGGTGCTGCAGTTATGGGGAGACTGGGGTGCTGGTGACTCCTCTGTTGTTAAGTCTGCTAAAAGGGGCATGGACAATGATTTAATGTGAATATCTTGCTAAAAGTTTCCCTGCACTGATTAAATGTTGATGAAATATAGGCTTACTAGCTAACACTAGCCTGCAGCTAGCTAGCTTATTTCACTATGGACAACAGGTTAATAATACCACTCACAGACTAAAGGCTACCCACCTTTCTTGGTGAAAAACTGGGATACAGAAATACACCCTTTTTTTCTTCTTTCCTCTCTCTCCTTTCTCTCTTTCCTTTTCTGAAAACCAGATTTTATTTTGCTTCTCAACATTATGATCTCTCTGTATTTCTAGCGTGCCGTGACTGTCTGCAACTAACTAACTAATCACTGCGTCCGTCACTGATCATGAGTGCGCTAAGGCAGGACCAAACCATTTCATGCAGATACAGGGGGGTGGTCGGTCAATATTGATGTTTTATTTTTTGGTCAATGGGGATATTTCAAAATAAGTAAAATCAAAGACATCATTCATTTTATTATTATTTGAACTATACTCAATGATGATAGTTTATATAGTGTATAATATAATAAAACAATTTTTTTTAGTTTTTACCTATTTGTTGGGGCCCCTGTCAGTCAGGGGCCCTTGGAATTGTCCTAACTTTTCCCCCCTATACGGCGCCCCTGCATGCAGGAATGCATTCCGCAGCCCGCCTACCAGCGCGGGTATAAAAGGCGGAAGCAACGCATGCATAGTGCTTTTCGCTGAGGAGCCGAACGGTGTCCAGTCCTCCGCGAAGGTACAGCAACATGGCGAAGGGACGACACGTCTCCGTTCCCTGTACTCAGGGAACGAGGGTTACATACGTAACCGAGACGTTCCCTTTCGTCCTGGGAACTCCGACGTGTCGTCGGGGGAGTTCCCTGACGAATTGGGATCCCTAATAAAACGTCATGGTGCTGGCCCCTTCCAGCGCCCAGCTAAGCTACCCTGCAGCAGTTTCTAGAATAAGTTGCGGGAGCTAGCTAGGAATCACACTGCTGTTCCACAAGACCCGCTCAGTGGATATTAGATAACACTGGGAAAACGTGCCCTAACCCCAAAAAATGGGAAGGGAACGCTGCGGAAGCCCCAGCCTGCCTGAGGAAGGCCTGGAATACACATATGTACTAGCCCAGTGGGATAGTGAAACATATGGCAGTCCCTGAGGTGGTCCCATCCGAGGAAGTGGGAGCGAACTCAACAGGGACGACAGAAAGAGTCTGTCAAGGGGAAGACACGGCTGAACTGCACGTGGCATGATGGGTACAATAGAGACCACTAGAAACACCCAGTCTACTAGCAACTCTTACTAGAGGTAGCAGACCTGGCGCCGGGCGGTCCGCCACGCCTGGCACCGGAGAGGTGATGGAGGAACTCACGAGGCTCACCTATGTTGGGCGCCAACGGAGCAAAAAACGCACGTACCTGGCCGAAGCGCAGGGTGGCGTAGCAAGCCGACACAACCTATTCCCTCGCACCACTGGCCGTAGCGAGCACTCGGGAGGAAACAGGTTCCACACGCAGACTATAAAACCTAGCGAACGTGTTAGGTGTCGCCCAGCCCGCAGCTCTACAGATGTCTGTCAGCGAGGCGCCTTGAGCCAAAGCCCAGGAAGCGGCAACACCTCTAGTGGAGTGAGCACGCAACCTGGGAGGACAAGGCTCACCCAGAGACTCATTCGCTCGGGTGATAGCATCCACTAACCAGTGAGCCAACCTCTGCTTGGAGACAGCCTTCCCCTTCTGCTGGCCTCCATAACAAACAAGAGCTGATCTGAGGTCCTAAGCTTTGCGTTCTGTCAACATAAACCCGCAGGGCGCGGACGGGACAGAGAAAAGCTAGGGCTGGGTCTGCCTCCTCCTGGGGCAGCGCTTGCAGGTTCACTACCTGATCCGCGAAGGGGGTGGTAGGAACCTTGGGCACATATCCAAGCCGGGGTCTCAATACAACGTGAGAAGGCCCGGCCCGAACTCTAGGCACGATTCGTCGACCGAAAAAGCTTGCAGATCCCCGACCCTCTTGAAAGAGGCCAATGCCAACAGGAGCGCTGTCTTATTGGACAGGATATTAAGCTCCACTGTTTACAAAGGCTCAAAAGGAGGGTACAGGGTGCAAAACGCGAGGTGGATTTAACCTCCTAGCACCCTTAAGGAATCTGACGATCAGGTCGTGCTTCCCCAAAGATTTACCCTCTACTGCATCGTGATCTGTGGCTATTGCAGCAACATACACTTTGAGGGTGGAGGGAGACAGCCTTCGCTCCAACCCATCTTGCAGGAAGGAAAGCACGACTCCGATCGGGCAAGTTCGGGGGTCCTCCTGACGGGAGGAACACCAAGCGACGAACAGGTTCCACTTCAACGCATAGAGGCGCCTCGTAGAGGGGGCTCTAGCGGAAGTGATGGTGTCTACCACTGCCTGTGGCAGACCACCTAAAACCTCCACGTCCCGTCCAGGGACCAGACATGGAGTTTCCAGAGGTCTGGACACGGGTGCCATAGAGTGCCCCGTCTCCGAGAGAGGAAACAGCGAAGGGGGGGCTGTCGTGAGGAGCATGAGTTCCGTGAACCAAGTCCTGGTGGGCCAATACGGCACCACTAGAAGGACCTGCTCCTCGTCCTCCCTGACCTTGCACAGAGTCTGTGCAAGGCGGCTCACTGGGGGAAACGCATACTTGCGCCGGTCCCGGGGCCAGCTGAAAGCCAGAGCGTCCGTGCCGAGGGTCCCCTCGGTCAGGGAGTAAAACCACTGGCAATGGGTCGTGTCTGGAGAGGCAAACAGGTCTACCTGTGCGGCTCCGAAGACACTCCAAATCAGCTGGACCGCCTGGGAATGGAGTCGCCATTCTCCTGGCAGGGGAGGCTGCCGTGAAAGCTCGTCTGCCACACGGTAGAGCGCCCCTGGAACATGAACGGCACGAAGCGACCTCAGATGCTTCTGACTCCATAGGAGGAGGTGGGAGGCGAGTCGCAACATACGACGGGAGCGTAGACCACCGGGATGGTTGATGTACGCAACGGTCGCAGTGCTGTCCGTACGGACCAGTACGTGCTTGTGTCTGAGAAACCCCTTGAGGCGACACAAGGCTAGGCGTACTGCTTGCAACTCTAGGCAGTTGATGTGCCAATGCAGCTGGGGTCCCGTCCACAGACCCGAGACTGCATGCCCTTGTACGTGGCGCCCCACCCCATGGCAGAAGCATCTGTGAAAACCACAGCATGCCTGGACACCTGGACTAAGGGCACTCCGGCCCGAAGAAACGCAGGATCTAACCATGGGGAGAAGGTTTGGCGGCAGTGCGGGGTCACTTTGACCCGGAACGTGCCGCTCTGCCACGCCCACCTTTGGGACTCGATCGTGACGTCAGCGCTGAAGCGGTCTCATATGTAACAGGCCGAGCGGCGTTACTGCGGCTGCGGCTGCCCCAGGAGCCTCTGAAATTGTTTCAGTGGAACCGCTGTCCTGCCTCGAAAGGACCTGAGGCAGGTGAGCACTGACTGGACGCGTTCCTCCGTGAGGCGCGCAGTCCGAGTGACCGAGTCCAGCTCCATACCGAGACAAGAGATCCTCTGCACGGGGCAGAGTTTGCTCTTGTCTCAGTTGACCTGAAGCCCCAACCGGCTGAGGTGCCGAAGCACCATGTCCCTGTGATCGCATAGCGAACGCCTAGTTCTCTCATGGGAACAATGGCCACCTCCGCGACTTTCGTGAAGACGCGGGGCGACAGGGCCAGCCCGAAGGGTAGGACCTTGTACTGACACGCTCGGCCCTCGAAAGCAAACCGTAGAACCGGTCTGTGTCGAGGAAGAATCGAGACATGAAAGTACGCATCCTTCAGGTCGATCGCTGCAAACCAATCCTGGGGACGGATGCATTCGAAAATGCGCTTCTGCGTGAGTATTTTGAACGGGAGTTTGTGCAGGGCCCGATTCAAAACTTGCAGGTCCAGGATTGGCCGTAACCCACCGCTTTTCTTAGGTACAATGAAGTAGGGGCTGTAAAACCCAGACCTCATCTCGGCAGGAGGGACCGGCTCGACCTCGTCCTTCGCCAGTAGGACGTCGATCTCTTACTGCACACGGGTGAGTGGATGCCACTGAACTTGGGAGGCCGGCGTGCAAACTGAATTGCATAGCCGAACCGGATGGTGCGGATGAGCCATCGGGACGGACCTGGAAGCGCTAGCCAGGCTTCGTGCCAGACCGTCCCAACGTGCCTACCCGAACCACCGGCGTACCCGCGGAGGGGCAGCGAGGTGGAAGACAGGGACCCGGCTCTGGTGGCGTTGTAGCGACCAAGACGGGGTCTGGGCGTCAAACTCGACACCAACCCGCTTCCACCGGGGGGCAGACGGCAGAGAAGGCCCGTGGGCGTTCTGCTGCGGGCTGCCCGGTGGCGAAGGGAGGGGGAGAGACGAGGAACGAGGCCCTGACTCCTCGTGTCCTGGTCTCTGCGCCTCCAGGCCCAGCTGCAGACCGGAGCGACCTGGGGAGAGGGGAGCGGGAGTGGCGCCGTTCGGGGCGGCGCACACTGCCATTCTGACCCTCTCGGACGGAGGAGACAGGTCTTATTTTACTGCCAGTACCGACCGTGAGGGGAAATGAGGAGCGAGGCCCCGGGGGAAGGAGTGGTGATAACACACACTCCTGAAGAGCAGATATCACAAACTCTGGGTCGCTCCTCTCAGGGTCGTTTTCCCATCCTCTTGCTGAGGGGAAACAAACCCCGAGCGGGCTGGTTTAAAGACGCTTCTGGACCACCAGTGTGGACATCGTCTGCCCGAGGGCCAGCACTGTGACTAATCACGGTCAGTCACAAGCGCAGCTCCACCCCGAGTCAGAACTACCCACGTGCACTGAATGTGCAGGGGTAGTAAGAGAGGAAAAACTTCTGCAGATTTAGGCATGTTTGGCTTGCCATATTGGCACCAAAATGCTTCCCTACTGCCAAAAATTTTCACACTCACCCAGACACTTTAGAATAGCCCAGGAAAGTGTAGCTGTCAAGTCTGAATCTTCAGCATGAGAACATACTATTATAGTAGGAACGCAGCATCATTTTCAGAGTATAACAGCCCTCTCTCCGATGTAGCGATCGACATCTGTCCTCCCCTGGAGCCCCGAATGAAATGCTTGGTCCCCCCATGAGAAGGACCAGAATCCCATCCGAAAGCCTCGACGGCACACGGCACACTGAGCGGCTCAAGCCTTTACGTGAAAGGGGAGACGAACAACGTGCCGACGTGGTCATGCACTCATGAGAGAACATGAACCACCCACGAACGCAGTCTCAACACACTGGTTAGGCATGTGAAACAGTGATCGTGGCCGTCACCAGGCATGCAAGACAGTGAACGTGGCCATCATTTCGATGACACACGGCACGCTGGGCGCTCAAGCCTTCAGGCAAGGCGAACAACGTGCCGACGTGGTCATGCTCTCAATAAGAAAGCATAAACCACCCACGAACACAGTCTCAGCATGTTTGTGATGCGCTAGAGGAATGGGAAGCTCGTGAGGGTCTTTCACCTGACGAGACATACCGCACTGTAACCCCCTGTAATCACCAAATGCTCATTAGCCAAAGTAGTCCTCTCCTTTTTAGAAAAGGAACTAGATTGGGGAACAAGCAAAAGGGACTCAACCTCGTATAGGTACACGAGTCTCGACCGCGCATCTAGAGCGCCGAATGATGCGCGCTGGGTTGCCGTGACAACCCGCGCTGTCAGCCGGCGCTCGACGGCACACGGCACACTGAGCGGCTCAAGCCTTTACGTGAAAGGGGAGACGAACAACGTGCCGACGTGGTCATGCACTCCTGAGAGGACATGAACCACCCACGAACGTAGTCTCACACACTGATTAGGCATGTGAAACAATGAACGTGGCCGTCAAATGAGGACAGGAAACGATCGCATCCAGAAACACACGAGTGAAACGTCATCCTGAAAAGGACGCGATCTTCACTCGTGTTGCTCTTTCAGGAAGAAAGTACTCTCTCTATTGTGCTGAAGCACACAGGGAACCAACGCGGCAGCACAGCGGGGAAACTGCAAGCCCCGCTGCACTCAACCGTTTACCAGCTGTGAGAATAGCTTTTGAAATAGCAGCGTGTAAACGCAGCCGGCAGACAGGAACCGCGCGGTCGCTGAAACTCCGTCTCATCAACACAGAGAGATCCCGTCCCGAAACAGCAGACTCGTTGAGCATAAGATACAATCTTAAAGCTCATTCACTCAGAGAGGGCACAACCGGTCGGCTCCGAAGCTAAAAGCACTATGTATGCGTTGCTTCCGCCTTTTATACCCGCGCTGGTAGGCGGGCTGCGGAATGCATTCCTGCATGCCAATTTTCATTGGCTCGTTTTAATTCTCTCGTAGGCATTTGGTCTCCCTAGCGTGATCCCAATTCGTCAGGGAACTCCCCCGACGACACGTCGGAGTTCCCAGGACGAAAGGGAACACAGTATGCATTGGCTCCGAATTAATGAATTCAGTATGAGAAAACATGAAAAATGTCATTGAAAGTCTGCAATAAAATGTTAGTTTTTACATCATTCCAGATTAGCGACACAGATGAGCCAGTGCATCATATAAGACAAAGAAGTGCAGGTATGATTCACAGTTTTGTCCCCAATACTCAATACAATGCCCTAATAATAGTCTGATGTCATTTGTATAAAAATAAAGATAAATTATTATATTTAATAGGCCATTTGTTTTGAGAGAGTTGCTTAATTGTCATTGTTTTGCTTAGGAGTAAAGGCCTATTGCACACATGGTTATTAAAATCACATTATGTTTCCATAGATCCAGTTGAATACATTATGGTTGTGGAAATTAATCTACCTGAAAATGTAGAGATCACCAAAATCATATCTTTTTTGACCGATGTTACACTTCCATTTCAATTGGACAACATTACTGAAATTACAGCTTTGAACATTTCAACAGGTGAGCCTGTTAAAACCATCATCATTCATCAGCTAAAAATCCTTCTGATGTCTATATTATAGTTTAACCTACAATCACTAAAGTTATAAAAAATTTACATACCTACTGATATCTACTCTGGTAATACTCCTCTGCTTTCCAGTGTGTTCTTTGAATAAAACGCAGTATCAGTGTAAATGTGAGGGTCTGTTTGTTTGGCCGAATGACACGTGTCACTCATACGAGGCCTGTGATGACATCACTGATGGTTCATGTACATGTATCAATGCCCTTCCAAATGATGGACAATTCTGCGAAGGTGAGACACTTGCAAAGTTGTACAAAAACAATATTTTCCTATTTTTAACAGCCTCGTGTACTTGGCTTTAAGATCATTAATGTAATTATGTTCTTGGTTTTCTGTTTTCAAAGAACACTGCAGAAGTTAATTAGCATTTTATTTAACTGAAATATTACCGGTGCATTCAGGAGTGTTGATTCATTTAGTTATTCAGATTCATTCAGTTATTGTTGTTTTTACAATATATAATTGTACCGATTGTTCTGCTTAAACCTTTTCTGTTTGTTCTTGCAGCACCACTTTTTGAGTTTGAGTATGAGATTGAAATTGATGTGAGATTCTTTGACTTGTTCCTGGTGAACTACTTACGAGATCTCATCAGAAATATCAGCCTGCCTTTGACTCTGAGCAACAGCATAAACATCACAGATATCGACATGACTACTGGTGAGAGCAGAATGTTTCATCATGTCACTAAGATGAGTTCAGTATTAGGACAAATTGACAGTTTGAACACAGATGAATAAATCCTATTCTATTACAGTGTGTGGGTTAAATGGAACACAATATGAGTGCAAGTGTGAGGAGCGTCATGTTTGGCCCAATGACACCTGCAGGGCCTATCATGAGTGTGATGAGATTGTGGGAGGCACTTGTGGATGTATTCAAGCTCTCCCTTCAGAGGGTCCGCTTTGCCAGAGAGGTGAGAAAACACATTAGATCACAAATGTACTGAGTGTAATTGTGGTAACATGACCAGTATGATTTTACTCAGTGACACTTGACACGTTTTGGTGGTTTAGAAATCGTAACATTTTTTCAATAGCTTCTCACTCCTTTTTTTTGTCCAGACATCAATGAATGTGAAGATGCAGTGTCAGTTTGTGGTCAATACTCAGATTGTATCAACATCATTGGGAGTCACATGTGTTCATGCTGGAGTGGATTTAATACCTCCAATAAAGACAGTCCTGTGAGCCGCAACAACTCATGTCAGGGTGAGTATTATCAACTGATTTTGTTTTCTATTTTTATCTCATAAATTTGAGAGTACAGAGCTGTTGTATCTTTACAGTTTGTGTGATTACTAGTGTGAGTTTTAGCTGTTCCTGTTTGAGGAGTAACATCACCCCTGTTTTTAGGTGTTTGTCTAATTTAAACCAGTAAAAAATTATAGTTTTGTTATTTTTCTTTTTTCCCCCCCATAGATATAAATGAATGTCTGGTCAGTCCATCTGTATGTGGTCCAGATTCCAACTGTACAAATGAAATAGGAAGTTACAATTGCTCATGTTTGGATGGATTCACTGTAACAAACTCAAATCTCACCATCAGCATCAATAACACATGTAGAGGTACATTCTATAATCATGTTTATATATAGTCTAATTTTGGACCTAGTGTATTTTTTTTTTTTTTAATAAAATCATATTTAACTAAATCTAGTATAAATGGCTTAGCCAGTGACTTCCAGGAAAGGCTGGATGACGACCGTGAAAGTATGGTGACAACTGGAGAGACAGTGGACAGCTCGGAGAGACGGCAACCGGTGCAGTGAAGGTTAGCACCCTGAGCTGCAGCACCCGTGAGGGGGCAGCCACACCTAGCTACAGAAAGCACTACAGAAAGATACCCCCAGGGGTGCCCGAGAGGGGGGGAGGATGAGCACCCCAAACGGACGAAATTCACGGTACTTGATTTACGCAATGGATTTTCGATGATGACAGCAACCTGCTTTTGTGGCAAGATCTGTAAGAACCTCAGAGGCTTAAAGATCCACCAGGCCAAGATGGGGTGCACAAGGAGGAAGCAAGTGGAGCAACGCACAGAGCCAGTGCTAAGCACTGATCCTGGTGAGACGGAGGAGGAGCAGGAACCGGAGTCACCCCATAGTGTCCAGAACCTCCATGCTCGCCATGCTTCACCTAGCAAACCATCAGAACACCGTCAGGTATTATGGCCCGCTGCAAACAAGGAGGCCGAGTGGCGGCAATTTGACGAGGATGTTGAGGCTACTCTAGATGCATCATGCAGAGGAGAAGTTGATCAGCGATTGCAGTGGATGAGTACACTAATCATCAGCATCGGTGCAGAGAGATTTGGCATCAAATTACCGAAGGCTCAGAACATCGCTAGACCAAACCGGCGGGAGATCAAGATCTCCCAGCTCAGGAAAGAGCTGAAGGCCCTAAGGAGTCAATATAAGAGGGTGAGTGAGGAGGAAAAAGCCAGCCCTGACAGAGCTCAGGGACATCTTGAGGCAGAAACTCATCTCGCTAAGACGGGCTGAGAGGCACAGGAGGAGAGGCAGAGAGAGAGTTTGCAAAGCGAATGGCTTCGTTGCAAATCCCTTTAGCTTTACTAAGCAGCTGCTGGGGCAAAAGCGGATTGGGACCCTGCGATGCCCAGGGGAGGAGATCAATCAGCACCTCAGTGACAAATACAGTGACAGCAAGAGAGAGGAGAACCTGCCCACCTGCAAAGAGCTACCCACACCACCAGAACCCGCTTTCCAGTTTAACACCAAGGAGCCACTTTGGCAGAATTTAGGAACATTGTACGAGCTGCACGCTCCAGCGCAGCCCAAGGCCCAAATGGAGTGCCATACAAAGTCTATAAATATTGCCCGAGACTCCTGGAGAGGCTGTGGAGACTCATCAGGGTAGTATGGCGGAGGGGGAAGGTGGCCCAGCAATGGCGTCATGCAGAGGGTGTTTGGATACCAAAGGAGAAGAACGCGAGTGACATCACGCAGTTTCGTACCATCTCTCTGCTCAGTGTGGAAGGCAAAATCTTTTTCAAGATTCTTGCCAACAGGTTATCTGAGTATCTCCTGAGGAATTCCTACATTGACACCTCGGTGCTGAAGGGTGGAGTCCCAGGCATGCCGGGCTGTTTGGAACATACAGGAGTGATCACCCAGTTGATCCGGGAGGCAAGAGAAAATCGAGGAGACTTGGCAGTCCTCTGGCTTGACCTGGCCGACGCCTACGGATCAATTCCACACAAGCTGGTGACAACAGTTCTGACGTTACACCACATCCCTGAGAAGATCACTGAACTCATAAGGGACTACTACAACAGTTTCAACCTGAGATTCACCTCGGGAACAGTAACATCTGCGTGGCACCGCCTAGAGAAGGGCATTATCACAGGCTGGCACCATTTCAGTGGTATTGTTTGCCCTAGCGATGAGCATGCTGGTCAAGGCTGCTGAGGTGGAATGTAGGGGTCCCCTGTCCAGATCCGGCATTCTCCAACCGCCAATCCGAGCCTACATGGACGATCTGACTGTCACATCAACATCAGTGACAGGGTGCAGGTGGCTCCTCCGTGGTCTGGAAAGGATCACGGCATGGGCAAGAATGATGTTCAAGCCCGCCAAGTCCAGATCCTTGGTCTGAGAAAGGGGAGAGTGGAGGACAAATACCGCTTTTATGTGGATGGAGTCACTATTCCAACAGTGTCAGAGAAGCCCGTGAAGAGCCTAGGAAAGATCTTCGACAGCACCCTGAAGGACAAGGCAGCGGTGGAGGCAGCCCACATGGAGCTGAAGACTTGGCTATCAGAGGTGGACAAGTCCGGTCTCCCGGAAAGTTCAAGGCATGGATATACCAGCATGGTATCCTGCCAAGACTCCTGTGGCCGATACTGATTTATGAAGTCCCAGTATCCATTGTGGAGGGCTTTGAACGTAATATCAGCCAATATCTGCGTAGGTGGCTGGGTCTGCCGAAGAGCCTGAGCAGCATTGCTCTGTATGGGCACAGGCAACAAGTTGCAGCTTCCTTTTACTGGCCTGACTGATGAGTTCAAAGTCACCAGAGCCAGGGAGGTGCTTTACAGAGACTCTGCTGACACCAGAGTCTCTTCTGCCGGTATCAAGGTCAGAACTGGGAGGAAATGGTGAGCGCAAGAGGCAGTCGAAAAGGCAGAAGCGAGGCTGAGACATAGTGTCTTAGTTGGCGCTGTGGCAGTGGGAAGAGCAGGTCTAGGTAGCCACATAAAACCACGCTACGACAAAGCCCAAGGACGAGAGAGACGCCAGATGGTGCAGGGAGAGATGCGTGCTGAGGTGGAGAAGGATCGCCTAAGTAGGGGACCGTGGCAATGCGCCAGCAAGGAGCGTGGACCAATTGGAATCATGCAGCCGCCCGGAAGATTACCTGGACAGAACTATGGAAGTCAGAAACCCGCAAGACTTAAGTTCTTGATCCAGTCGGTGTATGATGTCCTCCCAAGTCCATCTAACCTTCACATCTGGGGCCTAGCAGAAACACCACCTCTGTGTCCTCTGTGTCCGGCTCGTGGTTCCCTGGAGCACATCCTGAGTTGCTGCTCTGTAGCAGTAGGACAGGGGAGGTACACGTGGCGCCATAACCAGGTGCTGAAGGGTAGTAGCGGAAACCATCTGCACCGCAATCCGGGAGTCTAAACATCAAGTCCCAGTGAGGCACAATATCTCCTTTGTTAGGGCAGGGGGAGAAACCTCAGGGAGAACGTAAGGCCTCAACAGGACTGCTAGCCTCGGCCCGAGACTGGCAGTTGCATTCGGACCTTGGGAGGCAGTTAAAGTTCCCAGAGCACATAGCAAGGACGTCACTGAGGCCAGATCTGGTCTTAACATCTGATTCAACAAAGCAAGTTGTGCTAGTGGAGCTTACTGTCCCCTGGGAGGACAGGATGGAGGAGGCTTTCGAAAGGAAGAAGGCCAAATATCTTGAGCTGGTTTGAGGCATGCAGAGGGAGTGGATGGATGGCCCGCTGTGAACCGATAGAAGTGGGATGCAGGGGCTTTCTAAGTCAATCTGTGCATCGGGCATTCGGGGCTCCTTGGCATCAGAGGGTTGCGTGAAAGAAGAGCCACTAAAAACATCAGTGAGGCCGCAGAAAAAG